>JAFFZR010020210.1:0-10951 GCA_018397195.1 Lethrus apterus | reverse complement strand
TGAGACACCAACACATGTCAATACTTTATGTCAGTACTCCTGCCTTGACCGATAACTTTTGTAACTGTTAAATTGTTACAAAAATATTAGTTGTTCATTCCACAGCAATATGTGGACTTTCAACTTTCATTGACAAATATTTCAAACAATAATTGTATCTCTAATGCTTTTTTCCATTACTTAACATTAGCCCTTTTTTCATTTTATAAGAAAATTCGAACTGATAATCAACATTTATCAGCTGGTGGTAAATTCACCAAGGAGCCCGTAGAATTGAGCGGTCACTGGGCAACTGTCCAGTATGCTCTGTTAAGACGGTACTGGGTGTGACAGATGAACTTCATAACATAATGCGATTGTCTGATTTGGTGGTACTCAACGTTTAGCGTAATAGTCTCATTCTGACTTATAACAAAAGAAGGGCTCTGTCTATTGAATAAATTTGAATAGTGTAATTTTAAGACTTTAATGTATAATAAAAACAAAAAAATTTAACGTTATCGATTAAAGTTTATCTAATTATGCAAGGATTATTTTCCTAAAAATGCCAAATGTGAGCCCATCTGTAAGTCGAAATGAAAATTTTGTTTATTTATTTATTTCGAACATTCAGAACATGCAGCATACTTCATAATGGGAAAAACTGTATTTATATTTTATATAAAAAGTTTAGTTAACTCTGACTTCATAAACATTTAGATTAATAATGACATATAAATTATACAATATCTTTAAAGCAAATGATATATTATTTACTTACATGCATAACATTATTGCTGAAGTTTATTGCAGTTGAAATTTAAGAATTTTTTAAAACATTCATAATTTCATAATTATTAAGTGATACTTTATTACTTTAAGTTAATTGAAATTGGTACACAAAACAAAATTATTGTATCATATGTTTCAAAGATATCATTATAAACATGTACAAGATTAGTCTTATTGATTATTTATAAAAAACATTTATAAATTACTTGTTATGCATAAGTTATTTTTCATTACACTAAAATATTTCAACATTTCACTAAGAAAAATACAAAAATAAAAGTAAGAAATTCAAATAGGGCATAAGTGAGAAGTAAATAAAATAATCAATAACCTAATCTATAAACATAAAAAACTAAACACATGCCAAACAAAGCTAGTGTTTGAAGTTTTAGTCAAATTTCTTACCCATATCGCCACTGCTCGAAGATTCCGTGAAAGATGGAGTACCTTCTGTCCACGTTGGTGTAGAACCCTCAACAGAAGTTGGAGGAGTCCACGCTAATCCTCTTGAGTGACTGGAATGACCAGCACCTGAGCTTCCCGACTCTACACTTAATGAAGACTTGTTTTCCGCACGAGATTCTAATCTAATATCTGTTATGCTGAAGAATAAAGTGATATGTGATAATTTCTTACGGGCATTAATTTAACTAACTTTTTTGTTTTAATAAAAATTAAAACTAAGTTCTAAAGCGGACCCCTAGATGGTCAATATTTACGTCAATATATTGCACAATAAGGAATATTGTACAATATATCTGTAGATCATATTGAAAGATTGCGCAATATATTGAGTCAATCAAAATGAGTTTGATTTTTATTGTGCAATCTAGAAGATATTGCGTCGTTTGTGGCTAAATTTGCGCAATACTGATTCAGTTGTAGCTTCACAGTGTTAACCATTCTCAACAGTTCATCAAATAATGTATCGTCTAGTCGCAGAAAGTTTTTAAAATCACTTGGTTTACTAATTCTTACTTCAGTTAACAAATTTTCATGAGTGTATTCATTTCTTTTCTTGAACCATTCCTTCATCCACCTGCGCTTCTTTTTCTCCTTCTTTTTTGAAACTATAAGTAACGCAATGGCCACACAACTTCCTGTTTTCTTATTATTCCACATGTTAACTGAAGAAGTGTCAGCCGTGAACTAATTTATTGAGCAAAAATATTGCCTCGTGTAGGCTGGCCCAGCAATATTATTATGCAATATATTGACGTAAATATTGACCGTCTAGGGGCCGCTAAAAGGAAATAGAGCCACTCACCTAACGGCATCCTCCTTGAAGCTTTTTATGACACCTTGATGAGAGGAGGTTTGTGATGATAATCGAACTCTTGCAGGTGTAATAGATGTCCCACCTTCAATAGCTATGACTGTAGACTTTTGTTCGAGAACTTCATCAAATGTTGGAGGAGGTGTACTGCAGCAACTTGGTACTACACCTGAAGCATAAACAAGTAGCCCTACAGCACTAGCAGAATCTTAACAGCTGTTTAAACAGCCATAAGCATTTTACAAACTATGTTTATTAAAATAAAGATTAATACGTATATGCAAAACTTATAAATGCAAATAAAAAGGCAAAAAAATGAATCTTTTGAATCATAAATTTAAGATCATTGTGTGTTTAATAATATAAGCAAAATAAAATTGTGCCTAAATAAATGATCAGGTATATCTACAACATAATGTATAGCAAAAAAATATAGTCCTAATTATAAATCCATAACAAATATAGTGTGCTTAAAAAGACTATATCTATATATTTTGAGTAAAGAGAAATAAAAAAAAGTTAGTTTTTTTGAACAATTATGTATGAAATAGAACAATTACTGGAGTAGTGAAATATTGAGCGACAGCTGATAACTGACACTAGACAATTAACTATCAAATAAATAGGGAGGTTGGATAAAATGTGCTTATACGAGGGCGGTTTGACGGAAGAGTGACTTTCCAATAAAAAGTTATTTTACTGCAAAAAATATAATTTATTTTTCGACATAATCCTACAGTCTACAAACTTAGCCCAGCGAGTTTCTAATTTTTCCAAACTATGCAAAATATGCATTTGTCTCGGATATCACCTCTCCATTTGTCTGAAATCTCGTTCCACCGAGCAATTTTTTTTAATTTGGAAATAAGAAGAAATCACTTAAGAGTCAGATCTATGGTGGATGAGGCAGCAATTCGTAACGCAATTCGACTAATTTTGTTGTAGCAACAGCGGACGAATGAAAAAGCGCATTATCGTCATGGAACAACGCACTTTTCTTCAACAAATGCGGTCGTTTTTTCGACATTGAAACATGTCAGCAAACAGCATAATATTGGCCAGTTATCGTTTTTTTTTCCTCGGGAGAAATCCATTGTTTCGACTGTATTTTTGTTTCTGGAGTATAATGGTATCTCACGGATAGCTTTTTCATATTTAAACCTTCATGCAAAATATTGCATACTCGTTCGGTTGAAATGTTTATTTCATTAGCTGTGTTACGTACTTACAATCGACATCCCTACTTACAAGGGCATGAACTTTATTAACCATTTCTGGAGTAGTTACAGTAAATGACGGTCCGGGACGTTCTGCAACATCCGTGCTCATATGACCACTTACAAATCATTCCATGAGACGGAGCATATTCACGATAATACTTAACTTTTCCCCGGTTTCTTTAATTGTTTTTCCATGTAAAAAATAATGTTTAATTAACACTCGGAATTTTTGTCTCCATTTTTACACAACAACGAAAACAGATTTCTTTAAATGAGTATAAAATACAACCTATCTGTAAGATTTCTTTGAAATTTTGAAATTAGACACCAGAAACATGACCGAAGCCAACAGCATAATCACCTTAGCGAAAGTGTTATCAACCTTTGAAAAGTCACTCGCCAAACCGCCCTCGTATGTTATTTCGGTTGGTGTAAAATATATTTTTATAGCAGAATTTCTTCACTTAAATTAAAAAATTGACTTATGCAGTCAATTCCTTTTTTTTATGAATTTGGTGTTCATTAATCAGTGCAAGTTCCTTATTAAGAAGAATTTTAGGCACAGCTAGAAATAAGTACCAGAAATGGAATATAAGAACAATGAGGTTGAATAATAACATGGGAAAAAAAGTTGTGAGAATGGGTTGTTGCATCAAGAGACAGCCAATGCATGTGTGGAGGATATGAATTAATATTTTTTGCATTCATTAATAAAATATGTATCGACTCGTATGTTGATTGGCCACAACAACAAATAAGCATTTTCAGAATTTGTATCACCTTTGAATTAAAAAGGGTAGGTACTTAATTAGTGAAATGCCATAGTTACAAAAGTAACTAAAAACTGTTTCTGCTCAGTAATGAAAACATCGGAATATTTATTACTAGTGGTACAATATGTATTTGTACAATTTTCTTATTTTCTCCACTTTTAAATTTAAAAATATGGAATACATATTTCCATAATCACATATTTCCTCCAGTGGATATTCTAACATCTTATGACTACAATTGACTTACTAACATAACCACAGAAACATTTTAAATTTTAGTTTCCATAGTTTCAACAAGTAACAATTAAATTTCTTAATCCCTAGACAAAGGCAAAGGTAATTAATGTTAATTGCCGAGTTACTGTGATATTAAAAAATAAAAAACAATATTTAGAATTTGATTACAATACATAATTATTCATAAAAAAATATAATTGAATATCTATCTACAACACAATTTCTGCAAAAATAAAAGCTTATAAAAGTATATTTTAGCATTTCAATGTTAATAAATAAATTGATGTGGCATAGCTACAAATATGTTAAATGGGTATCTGTTCATTATTTAAATGTTGTACTAAATACCTAGCCTAAATATTCCAAAGTTAATTTTCAGTTACACATGTTTTTCATAACAGTGGAAATTCTTTTTCACTCAACAGTTCATAGTTTATATTTAAAGATCAATTAAACTTTTAAAATTTTCATTTTCAAGAAAAACAAATCACGAATACAACAAATGCCTCATCAAAGATTATTTTTTTGACAGTAGCACTATATTTGATGTAATTTAAAGTGGTGTCAAACAATGATTAAAGAAATATCTCTAGAGAATATTTTATCGAGTTTCAAGAAATTTTGGAAATTTCGATGTTTTTCTTCAAGTAATCATCATAGCGATTAGCTACTATATTGAGTTATAAACGTTAACTAACACAAATTTAATAAATTATATTACATATTATGATTACATTAGAATTACTAAATAAAATAGAGATGCAACTTTTCAAATTAAAATATATATTTACAATTAAACCATATCGTCCATATCTTCAACATTTGCCACAATTTTACTATTCGTAAAATCATAAATTTTAGTTGGTAATTGACAAAACGAACGCTTTTCTAAAGCATCGAACTTATCCTTTAGCAATGAAAAATCTTTACGAGGATACAATTGTGACTCAATCGAAAGATCATCAGAATTGCACGTTCTCTTCAAATTACTTGAAGGAAACATTTTGTATTTAGATTCAACATTATATTGTTGAACATGTCCAGATGAAAATTTATCTCCACTGTTTCTTATTACTTTATTAATTGGTTCATTCAAATGTCTATTCGTTAGTTTAATTTCATTGTAATTATTGCTCGAAACTGATGTGCCAGAGCAATATCTATGATGTAATTTTACATTTAAGTTAAATTTATAATTTGCCTCAGAATGGATACTTTCAGGTACTAGCATATCTACAAGTCTAGCCGTTTCAGAACTACTAACAAAAAGGTCATGCGAATTTGGCTTGCCAACATGCTCACAAAACAAAGCTTTAAATTCGTGCTGCGCACCTTTCCCATTAATTCCGTTTTTTTTGACTTTCGGTGTTCCACGAGGAGGGACAGGAGGAGGAATTTTTTGTTTAGTGTCACAAGAGGAGGGATGTCGCCCAACCAAAATGACAGGATACGCTGCAGGTGGAGAAACTAATGGAGTGGTCATAACGGTTTGAGCTGCATTTAAAGCAGGAGGAGATGTTCTTACAGGAAATGTCTCTGTGGGGCTTGCTATAAACATTAATAAACGAAAGTTAGAATACATGAAAAGTAAATAAATAATATAAAGTTTATAATTTTTTTATATAAAATATTATACACATACAAAACGAGTTTAAAATAAGTGGAATAATCGTAGCAAATAAGAGTTGAACTTAAGACGAAAAATACTTCAGTAGAAAGTAATGTAAAATAATTGAAATTGAACAAAATGTTTATTTTTTTTTTGACTGGACATTTAAACTGATAATAATAATTTTTATAAACAAAAATACACATTTTTAGGACCTATAATATTTGCGTTACAAATTAAATAATTTAACCCAAGATTCAAATTGAAGATTGCAGGTACAGCTTAAGGTTATCCTTTCTCTTGTTAAATTTTTTTCAACTCATTTCATTACTAAGTTGCATAGGCATAGAAACTTTACATAAATATGAATATTTATATTACGTTGTTTCTGCAAATCACGTGAGAATCTATTTCATTTGTGAGAAATTTACATTGATTACACACAGTGTCTCTTATAGAAACTATCCTGTTTTCATTATAAAATATTGTCATGCAAAATATGCACATTAGGCATTTGCATCTTTAATATTTAAAAGCTGAATGATAAAAACCAAGTAAACGTGAAAAACATTTATGCTAAAATAATGAAGACGTAAGCGTAGCAGAAAGCTTATAACAGTCAAAATAGAATGAAAATTAACACTATCAATTGCCGACATGAAATACAATATATAACAAGAAAATTTTGTATATAGGTTTGAACTAGAAAATACTACATATATGATAAAACAAACCTTTAATTATTTTCTTTATAACATACGCCTTCACAACAGTTGGTTGAAATATTAATAAAACTACCTATCAACGTTAATTATTACTTTCCCCAAAATATATAAATAGGGTGTTAATAAAAAAACTTTACACACTTTGGTAGGTGATAGTGGAGTTCCTAACAAGAAAAAAGTTCTATTACCTTGAGGTCCAATACTCATTGGTTTTCGAGATACGACTTTAACAAAAAAAACTTTACAAGAAACAACGCATTTAGCGCACTCTAAACTTATCGTAGTAGATGTTAAAACTGTCGTCCTTGCTCTTGTAAACAAAGTAAATTCGCCTGATACTCACATGGTGATTATTATTATCTACAGGTTGCAAAATAATCTCTTCGATGTTTAGCGTACGGCTTAAAGCTCCTATTTGTCTTCGGTCGACTTCTTGAAAAGTTGGATGAGATGGAATGTGCCTCTCTGCTAGTAAACTGGCTTCACACGAATTTCGACGAGCTACGCCATAACATAAATGCATATCGGCGTATTTCGCACATGTAAATAGGACCATAGCGAAAATAAGCTAGCTTAAATAGTAATGTTGTTGTTGTTGTATTGTAATTTGAGATTACAATTGTTTTTTTTTTATCGTGTTCATTTAGATAACTCGAAGTTCCATACCTCGAAAACCAATGAGTTTTGGACCTCAGTGTATGTATTAGAATTTTTTCTTGTTATGATCTCCACTATTACCTACCAAAGTGTGTAAAGTTTATTTATTAACACCCTGTATACAGGGTGAGTCAGGAGGATCGCACCAAACTCAAGGAATATATTCTGCACGTAAAAATAACTTTAAAAAATTGAAATGTTGTTATCTGATTTTTATTTGTTTTCAAGTTACAACGTCAAAACAAAATCCCCACACATACTGTTTTAATCATTGTATTCTTGTAATAAATGTTGCCATTGACTTCTAAACATTTTCTGCTTCGTCTAATAACGGCGATAGTTGCTCTTCTGATTGATTCATGTTTTTTTTTTTTTTTAATTTCGGCTGCAAAATGTCGAATACGTTGATATTAAAGAAAGGCATGAATCCATCAGAAGACTGCAACTGGCGCCCTTATTAGACGAACAGAAAATGTTTAGAAGTCAATGGCAGTATTTTTGAGCATTTATTACAAGAACGCAACGATTAGAATAGTATGTAAGGGGAATTTTGTTTTGACGCTCTTAACTTGAAAACAAATAAATATTGGATAACAACATTCGATTTTTTTAAAATTATTTTTATGTGTAGAATAGGCTCCTTGAGTTTGGTGCGATCCTCCCGACTCAGCCTGTATAGAGGCATTCACGGAAGGTGTTCATTAGAACTTTTCCGTTTTTTAGAAATATATCAACTCTAATAACTTGGGATTATAAGATAGACCACCTGATCTCTTATTCTCTAAATTATTGGCGCTGTTGTATCATTTCCTGTTGTACCGGAAGTACATACAAACTTTGTTATTTTAAATGGAATGTTATATTTTTTCACTGTTTTTCAGATTGTACTCACAATTCTACACCATAACTTATAAGGGTACCCTATATTAAAATCTTTTTTGTTGTTTTAAATAAATTTTATCAATTGCAGTGGTATACTGAAAATTCTGTATTGCCGGAAATACTACACTTGAAATCTTTATTTTTGGCATTTTGCTAGTTGATACCATGGGCAACGGAATGATGATTTAATGTTACCAGGAAGTATACAGGGCCGCTCAAAATTAGCGACAACTTCCAACAACTTCAAATCAGTAAAAATCAATTTTACTGCATTTTTAAATGCACTTAGTAATTCTACATCAATAAGGCATACAAACCATTTTTTATAATTTTTGAGTAATACTAATATGTTTAGTTATAGGGAAGTACATACATACATACTGCCCCTAATTTCGAACGACCAATGCAATGAAACTGAAAAAATGTAGGTTGCTATTTAAAAATAACAAGTTGAAAAGAAAAGTTTGACATTGTTTTTTGAACAACCTGTATTATTTCGTGAAGTTTATAGCACTTGATGCAATATACTTTCCAAAATAATGACCTAAAATTTTAAATCTGAGCATGCATTCATTTTCTGGGAATGTTGTTATGAGTAATAAATAGCCTGCAGCTGTCAAAAAAAATTTTTTTTTCAAAAATTAAAATATTTCGTGAAGGGCTAATTTTAGACACGATGTTTATTAGACAAACTAACCTTAAAATTGGGTATTCAATTTAAAATAAATAAGTTGATATCCATTTCCGGTGTAACCGGAAGAAGCCAACATTCGAAACTATTTTAAATCGAAAGAGCTTACAGCGAAACTAATATTTGCAAATTTTCGTGCGATATTCTTCGATATCTCCATTGCTATGCAAGATAAAAAAAAAATATTTTAAGACAAATGTTTTTGCATTTATGGTCTCTACCACCTAAAATTATTGTGTTTTTGGCATCACGAACAACAAATTTTATATATTATTACATTTTTGAATTCCCTGGGAAATTTTAATATAAGTTTGTATAAGATAATATTTGTCTATGAATGAACGGAAATTTTGACAGCTGACGGTCTTCGGCAAAACTCTAATAGTTCAATAACGAAATACAGCAAGATCATGAAATTTTATGCGACGCTAGAGGCATCGTTAGTGATAATAGTGAAAGCATTAGAAATTCGATATGTAACACAACATAGTTAATAAATCTTCTTCTTTTTGAAACAATTGAAATGCGGAAAACTTAATTTTTTTAAATGGAAGCGCAATATTTTTATGCATTAGTCGAAAGCAATGTTTAATTGTCTATTAATTTGAATAAGCAACATATGTAGTTAAAATTAATAATTTTCGAGATATTGATGTATTTTTTAATTTTCGTACATTGTCATCCCTCCTGAGAACCATAAAAATAATTTTTAGTGTTTTTTAAAACAAAGCTTATAAACTATGAACTAATAAATATAATATAATAAATATATACTGTAAATAAGAACATACACCAGGCTTTACATTTCAAAGTTTTATATCATTCGCATTGGCATTTTCATTATATCCCAATTGCCGTATTCTGTCATTATTTCCACAAAAAAACTAAATAATAGAATAAGATTGGAACCCAACAGTATTTATTATAAACTATTGATATATTAAACACTTGTTAACGGCAAAAATGTTTGGAAAATGAGAAAATAAAAATAAAAGTAGCATAACCGACATCTTGTTTTTGAATATACAAAACGGAACAGAACTGCAGGGCCATTCACGAAAGTGGTTCGTTAGAACTTTTCCGTGAAAAAAACTCCAAAACGGCTAGATTTTAGTATAGGGTACCCTTATAAGTTTTGGTGTAGAATTGTGAGTAGAATATGAAAAACGATGAAAAAATATAACATTCCATTTAAAATAACATCACTTCCGGTACAACCGGAAGTGATGCGAAAGTGCCAATAATTTAGAATAAGAGATCAGTTGGTGTAGCTTATAATTCCAAGTTATTAGAGTTAATATATTTCTGGAACACGGAAAAATTCTAATGAACCACTTTCGTGAATGACCCTGTATAAGTAACTGGTATTAAAAATATAGCATTTTATAATTTCTCTATTTAATGTGTGAATATTATGACACTTTGAAATGTAAAGCTTGGTGTATCTTCTTATTTACAGCATATTCTATTTATTAGTTCGTAGTTTATCAGCTTTGTTTTAAAAAACACTGATTTAAAAATTACATTTAAGGTACGGACACACTGTTAATATGTGACGTGTTAACACGTGTTATAGAAATATCTATTCTATTATTTTAAATGAGAGCGTGCACATTATTCTGATGTGTCGTCACACGCCTTCAACACGCGTTAACACGACATAACACGTGTTAACTCGATCTGGAATGCCCAGATCGGCGTCAGCGTGTTACTGCATCAGCTAGTATTTTTGCGAGTTCGGCACGTCATATATCATTATTGAACATTATTGAAGAGGTGCGTAACTACGATTTCCTCTATAACCGTAATAATAAAGATAATAGAGAAGTAAAAAACGACAAAAAGCATGGAGAGAGAGATTAAAGAGAAAGTAAACATTATAACATCAAACAATACTTTACTTTTATAGGTGGGAAATAGAAAGTTAAATTCCAAAAACACCTAAATAACTCTAAAACTTAAAGATTTAGGTATAGGGAACCCTGGTACAGTTTGAAAGACAATTAAATTTGCTGCACAATAAACTTATAAAATACAGGATGTTCCATTTAAAATAACCCCGATATTACAGTTTGAATTTCATAATAATGGTACTGAAAATTCTGAACAC
>JAFFZR010020209.1:0-16696 GCA_018397195.1 Lethrus apterus | reverse complement strand
TGTTAGGATGTCCGATATATCTAGTGATTCGTCTTCGAATTATTTATAATTAAATATTGTTGTATTCCTAAAAGTGACTTTTCTCATGTAATTTATACATTAATGCATTATAAGCACTTATATCATCCTTACCTTTTGTAACTAAAATATAAATTTAAATAACGAGGTTATGTAAAGGTTTGCGTCTATCGTTTACTTTTTGAAAAAGCGAACGAGCATCGCGTGAAACGGTTTGATGTTTAGCGGAACGTTCGGACAGTGTAAGATTTCCAATAATTTGAAACTGATTTTAAACCGCGCATGCGCATTAAATAGAATCATCAAAATATCGAAAACTGCTGTAAAAACAAACCTATAGAGGTTTTTGGTGGTTCTATTGGGGACAAATTGCTTGAGTAAGTTGATAGCACTGTGTGGGATAAATAGTGGCACTTCAGGTGGTAGGTGATAATTCGTATAATTTTAAATAGGCATCCCTGAAATCATTTAGATTCAAGTAGGGTTGCTTGTCGCTTATCTTTCAATTGTAAATTATTATTTGAAACTAAAAATTTTTTGTACATTTCTAATATGACCGCAAAAACTCCAATAAAAATTAACCAAGATGTTGAAAACGGTACTGGGTATGTTCCAATAATACGTAAGTAATTCAAGAAATGAAAGTTAATTCATATACAAAGCTAATTTGCCATAGTACCTGACAGTCCAGCTGCTGTGAGAAATCAAAGGAATTTGACAGGTCTTCCTAGAGTTGCTAGAGATATATGTGCAGATGTATACAATAACATACAAAAATGGAATAACTATCATGTACAAGGGGGAAAGTTAGTTAAAGAAATTGCTCTATTAAAATCTGATTATTCTAAAACATTTCCACCGGAATTAGAACAACCTGTCGAAGAATTATATAATGTCGCACAAAAACTACAAATATATTCAAATTCGCTAATTTTTTTATCATCACAAATTACTGCACTGACCAAGTTGCATAAACAAAATTTGCCATTATTCATATCACTTTCTGTAGAACAATTAAGTGATTTAGTTATGGATATAGCAAATGCATATAAAACTGAACTCAAAGTATGTTTTTTTTTTATTTCTCATGATTATTAAGATTATATGAACTTATTTAGGTAAAGCAGTATGTTTTGGAAAATATAGCACACTCAAAAAGTAAGTCTGAAGCTATGTTTCATGCTACGTGTTGGGTTCATCAGCAGTATGTGACAGATAAAGTAAATTTGGAACTAGAAATTTTACTGAACGAAACATCTCTCAGAAAATAGATTGTATATGTACACTTATCATTTCCAATCAGTAAAATAATACCAGAAAAAATGGTGTTCTTTTTCAACATACAGGTAAACATTGAAACAAAAGTACATATATACAGTGTGCGATGGACTAAAAAATTTTGAATTATATTTTAAGATTATGTCATTAAGTCCTGCTTGATTTGATGAGAATTTTAAGAATATTTTCAAATTTTGAAAAACAAGGTGTTTTTAGTGGGTATGCGGTGATGTCCTGGAGTCGCACACTACCTCCCGCGATAGAATCTGAGCGGGAGGCGTCCATAAAGGATTTTTCCCTCCCAAAAAAAAAACCTAAAAAAAGACTGTTTAATCAAAGTAGGCAGATCTTCCTAAAATTTAGGGTCCTAATTTCTCATTCTGAACAACTTTTCTTGGTAAAATTTTGCCGTATCATGAACAAAAAGGGTACTTTACCAGAAAAAATATTGTTTTTTCTTCACTCTCAAGGCCAACTTGTTTTTCAAAAACTGAAATTATCTTAAAATTCTCTTTAAACCAAGCAGGACTTAATCTCACAATGTTAAAATAAAATTCTAAAATTTTCTAGTCCATCGCACCATTTGTAACATCAATCCCAGGACACACTGTATATATAGTGACCGGCACTTATCAACAAATGGAAAAATGTGGGAAAAAGCGATAATGACAGTCTGGCCGAAAATTAAAACGTCTTGTCAACGAAAATTCAAAAATATTGAATAGTAGTAGTATTTATCATTTTCTCTTACGCTCTTTCTTACATTCTTCTTTCACGTTAACTGTAAACTATCCAATGCTATAAATTAAGAACAAGACTGTCCCGAGAACCGATTGCTGAGATACGCCCAGACTTACTTCGCTCAAACTAAATTTCTGACCCCTTACAATTACATACTGTTGTTTGTAACAGATCACGGCTAGAGTTACTAAAATTCATGTCTTAATTTTTATGTATGGAAGTATGGAATGAGACACACAGTGCCTTGCTCAAGTCCTAAAATAGAGCGTACTAATATACTAATAATACTAAATAAATAATAAATTGATTTATCAGATTACTAACAGCGTAGATCTTTTCTTGTGAAATAAGTTCCGTTTATACGATAATACTTCCAAATATGTAGATATTTAATAAGCAAGAGATTTTTTCAAAGATTTTACCAAAAATAGGTATTGTTGATATTGGTCCAAAGTTATTTAGTTCAATCTCACCTTTTTTGAATACTGGTACTACTTTTATAATTTTTAGTAGGTACATTTGGATATTTTGTCACATCGATATTAGTAAATTATGTCACATTAACAGATTGAACCCAATGACAGATTCTGGTGTTTGGGTTTCGACTATTACCGACTTACAGCATTTAACTGGATAGCTATCAGTCTTAGGTGTTAATTTATTTCACAGCGGTCATAAAGCAATTATAAATAAAATATTAAAAATGTACTTTAACGGAAATATCCTGGGATTATTTCAGCGCCCTAAAATGTTGTAAGAAATAAGTCTAATTTTGTTTTGTAAGTCACTTTTAACTATATCTTCCTTTAAAAACTATAATACCAGGTGTTAGATAAATATCAATATCTTTGGATCTTCCGACAAATTTGTTTGATATACAGGATGAGTCACCAACGACGGGACGGAGTTTTAAAGCGAAACGGCATATATTCTCCAACTTCTGTTGCAGGTGGATTATGCAAGTCAATAAGGGCTACGTTTTAAAAATATTTTCAAATATACAGGGTGCTGTACGTAACGAAAATAATTATGACAAATTTGCTTTTAGACCTAGATAATAGACCAGTCCCTTAATTTATTTAGTAATTTACTACTACAACTTTCTCTACAGGCTGTTCAAAATTTTCAGTACCATTATTAGCAAATTCAAACTGTAATATCGGGCTTATTTTAAATGGAACATCCTGTATTGTATAAGTTTATCGTGCAGCAAATTTAATTCTCTTTCAAATTGTATGAGGTTTCCCTATACCTAAATCTTTAAGTTTTGAAGTTATTTAGGTATTTTGGGCGCACCATCTAACTGCAACCAATTTTTCGTCTAATATTTAAAGGAAGACTGGTACTGAAAATTCTGAACACCCGTAGAAAAAGTTGTAGTAGTAAATTGCTAAATAAATTAAGGGACTGGTCTATTATCTAGGTTTAAAAGCAATTTCGTTTGGGGGTAACTTTTTTTTCGAAAACCTTACATTTTAAGAAAAATCGAAATAAATCGGAACACAATTCAAAAATGTGTTGAAATACAGTGTGTTCCATAAGAAAAAGTATAACTTTGATATGTCACTCTTTTTTGGAGCGTCCTGTATATTTGAAAATATTTTTAAAATGTAGCCCTTATTGACTTACATAATCCAATAATCCACCTGCAACAGAAGTTGGAGAATATATGCCGTTTCGCCTTAAAACTCCGTCCCGTCGGTGGTGACTCACCCTGTACATATATACTTCTCAAATGAAAGCTCTCCATATACAAATAAAACAAGAAAAATCGTATATAGATTTTTATTGGAAAAAATGAAATGGTAACATTTTCATCGAAAATTTGGATTTACAGTAAGGTTTAATATAATTATATAGTAATTTCAAGTATAATTCATGCTTATTGTTTGTTTTGTACTTAAAATTTAATATAATAAATAAATTCAAAACCTGCGTTTCATATTATCTAGTTTAATACACAATATTTAAATAAAATACTGATAAAACATTGAAACGATATTTTAGTTTTTTTTTTTTTGAGTTCTTTGTAATAAAGTAACGTATAATAATTAGCAATAAAATAATTTCCTTGATGGCTAACGACCTATTTCATTGAAAATTATAGACAAATGCAAGTCAGAAATATGATATACATATGGTACTAATAATTATTGGAACACATCGAGTATTATACACTAGTGTGTACTTTTAAAGACTTAAATGTAGTGAACATGTATAAATAAAAATAAACTTATTACAATTTTTAAATTATACTACTGTACAAAATGCTACTATATAAATAAATATATAAAATAATAAATTATTATGATCACATGAACTACAAGAATTGCACACAATTTTGTAGATTTTTGGCATTGACATTAGCAACGTTACTATATATTTTGGTCTCCGAGTAAACGATAACAGAATCGATATTTGGGAAAATTTACATATGACTGTAAAATCAAGCAAAAGGTAACATTTTCGTTCCATTCTTGCATCTTTCCTGAGTAAAGAAATTTTCATCTTTTAACATGGTTTGTCATCCCTATCGTTTATGTCTTAAAGATGGGTCTAAAATAAAAGTTATAATGAGTACAAACAATAACAAAAAAACACATTTTAATTTATTTACGTTTCGGTGGTTTTTGCAAAAATTTGATTTATATATATTTAGTATTAATTTTGTAATACTAAAATGTATCTTAACCCTTAGACGACGAGCGTAGGCATTCAGCAATAGCTGGTTGTAGGTTGCTTTGTTTACTGTTTATTAAAAATTCGTTTATTACTTTGCGTATTCTTTCTTTTGATCATATTGGTGATGATAAGCGGAATAGGCATTTGCTTAGATGTCAAGTCAGTATGGTGAATATACCGATTGTCATAGCGACTAGCGAAGGCCCAGAACAACGCACTAGGTAATAAGTTATTTACAAAGAGAGGATCACTACACTCACCGAGTTGCCTTTCCGTATATAACTTAGTCCAAACTTAAGTCTGCAAAAATAGCGGTCTTATGTTGAAAGATGAATAATAATATTATGTCAGAGAGGAGAGGGAAAACTGGCTAAGAATGATGTTGAGGAAGGCAGAAAGAAACGAAGGCCTATCAAGGTCACAGAAGGAGAGGAGATATGTTTGAAAGAGTGCTGAAAGTATCATTGTCTCAATACAGCAGGTAGCCGACAATGGAGGTGGAAAGGAGGGCAAGCCAGCATGTGGTCGGAGTGGGAAAGGCGGCGGAGAAATGAAGAGCAAATTAGGTAGTCAGATTCTGATCTATAACGCGAAGTATAAGATTTCCGTGTTCGGCAGGAAACTGGAATATTTGGTAAGATAGAGAGAGGGGTTAGGAGGAGAGTAGCAAAATTTAGATTTGGAAACAAGAAGAGGGCTAACAAGTACTGGGAAGGATAAGAGTATGCGTGTGAATGTAAGGTGGGTGGAGCAAAGTGAAAGGAGAAGAAGGAAGGAAATGGATGCGATGCATGTACGGAACAGGGCAGGGTGTAGGGTTCTTAAGGCGAATGAAGGATAGGATCAGAGGCAGGAATGTGGAAAGAAGATGTATAGACAAATGTAATATTCTAGCATTATAAAAAGTTATTTCCTAGGCGGAGCTAAAGGCGGGTTCTAGGACTGGGAAAGACTCAGTTTCCAGTCCCAAAGTAGACTGGAAAAATTAACTTTCTAAACGGACGCCTAAAAACCTTTATTTTTTATATTGCTAGAATATTAGTGTTAGAAAATGTGAATAAGGATCAGTTTTAATTTAAACTTTTGTGCTGCAAATTATTCAATGATGACAACTTTGTTGGTAAAATGTGAGAATAAGGTTGTTCAGTTTTGTTATTTTATCATTATTTAAACTGTGATCTCCTTTTACTACTCATCTACTACAAGTCTCCCAACATTGTCATTCTTTTTTTTTTTTTTGGACCTAATTGCTTTGGACACAGTTTTATTTTTGGAATCTTTTACACTCTGGTTGAAATGAAAGTAATAAATTTGTATAAAAATTCAATTTCAAACCAATACTGTACCTACATATTTGGTACATACTTCATCAAAATAAAAAAAAAAACTTAATACAACACATATAGATATATGAAAAGTATATGCACGCTCGTCATTTTACGAAATATAAAAGCAAAATCAAAATGTGATATATTTTCACTTCATATAAATGTGTGTATATGCAAATTAATAAACTATTGCATGGAATAAAAAGTAACCAAAATAAAACTGAATCAAATAAAAAGTTATTCATGCTAAAGTGTCAACACTCTATTTCAGTTCTTCAATACAGAGTAAAGCTCAGTAAACAGTAAAGTTGTAATACATGTTCATTGTACAGAAAAACATTAAATTTCTATTTCCTCACCATACATTTACTTCATCTTTAAAAACTTCATTATTCTTTAAATCAACATGGAAATAGAGTGAAGACAGGTATTATAGGTATGGTAAGGTTCTAAACTACATAAATAAATGTGCCAGCACATTGTTGAAATATTTTGTATTTTCAAGCGATTCTGAAGCATTTTCAACATACTAAATCATTACTAACAATATTTACCTAATTAACATTTTCGTTCAAATATAAAAATTTATTTAGCTAACAAATGTTAAACAAATGGGGAATGTAATTTCATGGGTAAAATTGCAATATTTGTAAGTTATTTCCGCACTAGCTACAATATATTATATGCACATATACCTGAGCGAATATTTTACAAAAATGTTCACTATGCCAATGTTAAACAAAATAACATAATAATAATGCTATAACACCACTTGTATAACTTGGGATACACGTACAAAATTTTTATATATTATAGTATATTAATTAATAACGTGAAATATAATACAATAGATATAGTGATGATTATATATACCAGAACTGTTTACACTAATACTGCAAAATAGTTCAAACAATATGAAGAATTAAATTCTAAATAGTGTTCAATTTATTTAAGTTTGTATATTAAGCTGAATATTATATATAAAAAAAAGAACTATGTAATTCATGTAGCAAGTAAAAAATTGTAGCTATGAAGTTCTAGAGTTGCAAATGTAAGCCTGATGAAAGGAAAGGCATTAGAAAAGGTTAAATTTTAGAAAAAAATAAACAGACTTTGCATGGTGTATATAGGGTGAGTCATAACGTACGGAGGAGATTGAAAGGGTAGTAATATAAGATCAAAATAAATATTTTTTCTTAGTAAACTTTTGACCAAAAATCAATAACAAGAAAATTTTTAAAAACTAACGCCCACTTTTTGAATACCACTGATATTAATGAGGAATCAAATTTTTTTTTTTAAATTTAAACATTTTAAAAACAATTAAACAGCTGCTAGTTTTATGTTTTTAAATTTTCTTTAATTTTACATTGTATAAATAATAATCAGGTATCTTCAATTTAAATTTAAAATGTCAGGTACTAGCATAGTTTGTACAGAATGTTCATTAATCAATTTAACTTTAACTTTCTGGTTACTGTGTTTTGGTCAAAAGTTTACTAAGAAAACATATTTATTTTGGTCTTCTCTTACTACCCTTTTAGTCTGCTCTGTACGTTATGACTCACCCTGTATAACCGAAGCACATACGTGTTTAAAAACAAGTGCAAGAAAATAACAAGCATTAACTGGCGCCTGGACTTTGCATGGTGTATACAGGAGGTGTCCAAACATTCTGGAATTGTAGAATTGTGTCTATTGTGTAAATGGTAGAAATCAATTTTCCTGATAACTGTAAGAGAAATCAAAGAGTGTCTTTTAAAAATATTTTCCTACATATAGGTGATCCGTAAGTAGGGAACCAGTCATGTACTTTACAATTTTAAGCGGAACACCTGTATATTTTTGTGATTGTGATTCCTTGTGGAATTTTAATGTCAGTTTATGTAAGATATGTCATATCTAAACTTTACTGTTTTGCAGATATTTAAGTTTATACAAAAATTGACGATGCAGGGTATAATAAAGGCAAGATAAATTTCAAGATCTTAGGTTGTGGAAAATGTTGGACGTTGGAATCGGTTAGATGTTAGACAATCGGTAAATAAGTTCGCTGGTGTGATTAAATTGCTCTCAAATTATACAGGCTGTTTGTAAGTTAGGGATAAATATGGAAAAGTTCAACATGGCGTAATTCTTTTTTTTTTTTAATGGAAATGACTATTTTTCGTATCAGATTTGAAATCTACATCGAATTTCAATTTTAAATAATATAACATACTCATATCTAAAATGAACCATTTTGACATAAAATGTGATTAAATATCCATTGATGTGAAATCATACAATTTTTAATTTTCTAAGTGCTTTGGAAGACGAAAGCAATACGATGGACCGGAAGAAATAAAAACTATTTAAGACAAAAAATGTCTTAAAGTGGTCTCAAATATTCAATAGTGAAAATGGTGCAAATAAAGCAAATACGTAAATATGTGTTTTGTATGTATGTATCCGTTTTGTGTATGTGGTATGGGAGCGGTACTTAAAATGTATGAGAAAAATCGAGTGTTATAAGATATTTAAACGAAAACCTAAGAAACGAAAAGGAAAGAAAAATAAATGAAATTAATTATTTAGGGCTAAGATATCTTGAATTAATAATTTTTTTAAATAATGATTATTTATTTGAATAAACTTGTAATGTATATAATTGGAAATTTTTAATTAGCAACTAAATTACCTACACTTTTGTTAAATTAAAATACATTACCTACCATAATATATTATGGTCATTATTTATTTCATTTTGTAAATTACAAATATAATCATACCTAATTTTAAATAAGTAGTGAGTGCTTTTGCAAAGCAAACGTACAATTAAGAGAATGACTTGGGCAATATACTATATTCAATATATGTGTAAACACTGCTGGCAACAAAATAAATAGTTTTACATGACAATTCAAATTAACTATAGGACACTTGCAGATACAGATATTAATTCTAACCACCTAAATATTTAACAGTTCATGTATTGTACTACAAAGAAAATAAATATGTATAAACACCATGGAATGTTTGCATATATGGATCTGCATTTTTGGAAAACTTACACATTTACTAAAATATATCACTTTTTCTATGCAGTCAAAAGGATATAATTACAAACTTCGTAAGACAGTTCATAAATTGAAAAAATAATAAAATCAACAACAATATGTATAATTGTCCAAAAATGCAAACATAAAGAAATAAACCCAGTGTAAGTGATTACTTGAAATTTTATTAATAGTCCCATCTGGCACAAAATATTCTTTCGATCGTCTACAAACAGAAGTCATAATAAATTAGATAAAATACAATGAATGGTTAATAAAAGCACAAACAATCACAAAGAAAAACACTGAGTTAGTTCAGTGTGAAAATAAAAAGTAATAAATTATATACACTCACTTTCATACGAAATGCACCACTCAGAAAAAATAATGCTACGAATGTAAAACTTGGGTAAAATGATGCTTTATTATCAAGTATAAAACGATCAAAATTTCGATCAAGGAACTTAAGCCGTTATGGTTTTTGTACCATGGTTACAAGAAATGTCGATACCTTGTCACTTAGAAAGTATCGACGATATCGACCAACAAATGTTAGTGTTCTTGTTGACAAATAGTCAGATCAACACCATAGTTTGCCTCCAGTAAGACAACGTCGACATTTTACCCATATTTCCGATTTTGATAGGGGCGAATTATCGGTATAAAGGAAGCAGGTCTTTCCTTCCGTTACATCGATAATGTTTTGGAACCAGTAGTAGTGCCGTTCATGCAGACGTTACCAAATGGTATTTTCCAACAGGATAATGCAAGGCCACACACTGGCAACATGACACAAAGATACTTGCAGCAAGTACAGTTACAAATGATGCCCTGGTGTGCACGATCATCGGATTTATCGCGGATCGAACATGTGTAGGACATTATGGGTCGACGACTGCGACATTTGCCCAGGTCTCCTGATAACTTGGACGACATGAGACACCACCTCCAGGTTGCATGGGACGAGATACCACAGGAGGACATAGACCACCTGATACAAAGCATGCCACGGAGAGTAAATGCCTGCATTGCTGTGCATGGCGATGTGACCCATTATTAATTCGCTTCTGGGAAGTTGTTAATTTCTGTTAACACAAAATTTGGTAATTTTTACTTGATAATAAAGCACCATTTTACCCAAGTTTTACATTCGTAGCATTATTTTTTCTGGGTGATGCATTTCATATGAAAGTGAGTGTATGTTAATAAATACATTTCTATGTGCATAGTGTACTTTTAATTTTCACACAATTATTCAATTAATTCACAAAATTGGTCAATTTGGAAAACTGTTTATTAAAAAATAACATTTATTATTAGTCACAAATTGGCAGCTTCGGCTGAGAAATTTCACAAAACTTTAGCACCCAGAGTATATGGATACTGAATATCAGTGTGTTATTACACTGGGTATTTTTTTACTACATTCGTTGTCTAATACAAACAAAAAGTTTTAATTGTAATCACTTTCCACACGACTCTTCAGTTGTTCCTGATTTCGTCCAAAATTCGCACGGTAAGCATGAACCAAGACGCAAAGAATATGTATATTATACGTCAGTGTACACAGCAAGTTTATTAATTATAGTCAATAAAAAGCATATGTAGTTTTATTTCTTATCTTATGAACACCATTCAATAGAAATTCAAACACAAAGTCTCTAAGAAGGTATAAATCTATTAACTGAATAAACATTGGACATAGTTTAATAATATAAAAATAAACCAAGAGTGAACCAAATACCACAAATTTTAATTAGTCATACTGTGTATCAGAACTGATAATGGAGTTTATATATGTTGCATGAAAATATTTTTTATTTTTGTTAATGCAGAAACCTTGACAGTTAAGCAAAATACAGTTATTATATTTCAAAATGTTTCTCAAGATTGATCTACTTTGACAATATATTTTTTTGTGTAAGTAACTTTATCCATGCATATAGGAGTTTTTGTAGTTCAAAAAGATGACAACGTATAGTATAAGTATCAGAGGTCCAAGCATACATTAAACAAAAGATGTCATTTACAACATATGGTATTATTATTATACATCACAAAATCTCTTTATAAAAAAAGGTAAAATTAAAATATACTAAGAACTATTTTATTGACAACTGTTATTATAATGCTTACGATTTAATTTTTTTAGCATGTCTATGTTCGTTTTATAGTTGTCATTATTACTATATGTAGTTATAAAGAAGAAGGAGATGAAGGATGAAATTTTTTATTTGTCAGAATACAACGATTTCCATAAATAACTACATACTTGTATAAGAAAGTAAGACAAAGACGTTAATATCCAGTTGCTCTTTTTACCCTATTGGATCTTACTTAGTGCTTCTATGATACAAAAATTGAAATAGGGTTGTTTCTACAAAACACAAAATACAAAATTGGTGCTGTTTGCTGTTGCTTTGTGACATTACATTTTAAAATGATTAATAAATTGAAAATGTTTAGCCCGTTTTTTACCGTGTATTAATATTTTATTAAATTATTTGAGGCCAAGAATTTTATTGCTGGAAATATGTAGTTTAAATCAAGATAAGATTCGATTAAATAACTAGTTTGGTTTATTTAGTGAAAAAATAAATTCTGTACAAACTTAAGATACCTATATACAAGAAAATAAGTAAATAAATAATGAATGTAACACAGACAATAAAAAATTTTTCCATAAGTAAAATCACAAACCCTGCCAAAGGGTTGTGTTCATTTTTTTTTTCCTATTTATTTAGAAAGGTCCATTATTCAGTTTTTAAATTTGACATGAATAAGCAAATAAACGTGAGGTCAATGAAGAAGGGCTTTAAAGAATTTCCTTTGAACCATTTATGACGTTTATACAGTAGGAAATCTTTGAGGTTAAACTAAAAAATTTCAGACAATTATTTACAAAAACACAGCAAATTATTACAATTATTTTCTCTTGGTAAATTTTCTTAACAAAACATGTAATCTAAATTTAAAAAAAAAAAAACTCCAAGAAATACTACATAAATATAAATAAAACATAGTATAACAAGAAAAATTGCAATATAGAATAATAGATAATGTAGTTTGGTTACTTTTTAAAACTTGCAGCAATTGTCAATTGTAAAATATTTTTAAATTAAGATAAACTGAATAACAAATGTCGTTAGATGAGCAATGAAAGTGTTAAACTAAGTAAGATGATTAATGATTAAGCTCAACATTATTTACACATTAAAACATCTTTCAACAAGAAAAGTACAAAAATTTAAATCAATTTGCTACATGAAATAAATGAAGAAGCGTGCATTTATAGACTCACAAAATATACAAAAAAGAAAGGCAAATTTATCTACAACTGTGTACACAGACGAAGGGTACTAATTTTCAATGTGCTAGTTAAAATAGCAATATATTGCAGACTTTTGAAAGAGTACAATATATTACCATTCAGTGTAATAACAACTGATTTACAAAAATAAATCAGCGCTATGTGAACTTAAAAGTGTAGTATTTTAAACAAATCTCAATTTTTATCAACCTCACAAAACGTCTGAGGTGTTGATAAAATTTTAGATAAGTGTTTAAAGTCCTATTGAACTTATTCACTAAGTATTTGTAAATAACATTCTAATATAAATTTAATTTGGGGAACTAACATTGTATACAAATACAAATAAATTATTATTTACATAATACAATAATAAAATACAGGCTGTCCAGGGATGGGGTTACAAAGAGGAAAAACTTTTTTAATATGCATTTTACAGAAAAAAGTTATTCTTTATAAAAAATGCTGCTTTCCTCAAAACGCCGAAAAACATATTTGGATTTGACTACAGACAAACAGGTACTTATAAATTCAAGATTATTGCAGCTGATACTTTTATTTTTCAACTAAACAACAATCAGTTTTTTTAATAAACAACTTTATAAGTACTATTGGCTATTTTAAGTTTATAAAAAATACCACTTGGTTCATAAATTTTAATGATAACATAATATTGTCGTCAATTTCCAGGAAAATGGATTGGCAGAAATGGCCCACTTGAATAACCTGCTATGTCAGCTGATATTACACCAACGGATTTCTTTTTGTGGGAAGCGTTAAGAGAAAAAGTGGTTGCTCATGATGTAGAACAAAATTTAGATCAATTAAAACAAGTAATAAGGGATGCGGTGAATGAGATTAATGTGCCTGCTACGATACACAATGTTTACAACGAATTTATTAAAAGAGCTCAAAA
The DNA here is from genome assembly GCA_018397195.1 of Lethrus apterus. Classification (NCBI taxonomy): domain Eukaryota; kingdom Metazoa; phylum Arthropoda; class Insecta; order Coleoptera; family Geotrupidae; genus Lethrus; species Lethrus apterus. The sequence continues at coordinate 3,385 of JAFFZR010020209.1, read as the reverse complement.
ATGTGTACAAGTTGGAGACAGCTATATTGAATAGTGATTGTTAGATCTGTTTTAAGTTAACAATTAATACTTATTTACTTGTCTATTACAAAAACTGATGGTTGTTTAGTTGAAAAATAAAAGTATCAGTTGCAATATATTGAATTTATAAGGAAGTGTATGTCTGTAGTCAAATCCAAATATGTTTTTCAAAGTTTTGAGGAAAGCAGATTTTTTTATAAAGAATAACTTTTTTCTGTAAAACGCGTATTAAAAAAGTTTTTCTTCTTTGTAACCCCATCCCTGGACAGCCTGTATTTACGACAATGATTATTATTATTATAATTGTATATACACACTAAAATCACTAAAATTAACTAAACCAATAAATAAATATATAAAAAAATGTTCAATTATATCACAAATGAAATACAGAGCGGTGCACGAAAAACGGACAGAGCTGTAGTATCGTTATTAGTCATCCGATTTTCAAAATTCAAAAACCGCATTGAATTGTTCAAAGCCAGCTATAACCCGGCAGTAAATAATATGTTTTATTTTGAAGTGCCCCGGAGCAACGATTGTCAAAATTTTTTTTTTTTTTTAATGGCAACAACTTTTTTTTGTTTTTTTCGAATTCAACTTTTTTTCTGAACACAAACGATATATAACCCTAGCGGTAAAAATCAATTAAAATGTGACCACAGTTAAATACAATTAAGTAAGCCATGAAACGAAGTACCTACCCGTTACAGATGAACAACAAATGTCAACTGTCCTTTGCTTTCCATGAACGCTGACATTGTAGGAAGCAACAAATAATCATCAACAATTAGTAGATTTTTTAATTTTCAAAAAAACTCATAATAATAAATATATTTATTAATTCTATAATAGTTGTTCAAATTGATCGACATTTTGTCGAATACATAGCTCGTATCTCTTAGATATGCTCGAAGTTGCATTATTTAAAAATATTCGAGGAATTTCACGGCACGCCTGGACGGTTCGACGCCTCAAGTCTTCTACAGTTTCAGGAGATGTTAAATACACAATATCTTTCAGATATCCCCATTGTCCATCTGTAACGGCGAGAGTAACTTGCTTCATGGCTTACTTATTTGCAATTCACCGTGATCACATTTCAGTTGATTTTTACCGCTAGGGTTCAAGCAAAATATGATTTTATTATATCGCTTGTGTTCAGAAAAAAATTTGAATTCGAAAAAAACAAAAAAAATTTATGTTGCCATTCAAAAAAAAGTTGACAATCGTTGCTCAGGGGCACTTCAAAATAAAACACATTATTTACTGCCAGGTTATAGCGGGCTTTGAACAATTCAATGCGGTTTCTGAATTTTGAAAATCGGATGACTAATAACGATACTACACCTCTGTCCGTTTTTCGTGCACCGCTCTGTATATTTAACTGATACCACTTAAATCACAGGCTTAATTTTCTTTTTAAGTATAAATCTAATGATACAAATACTTCATGAATAAGTACGTTTTATTTCACTGGGTAATGAGGATAAATATACAAGTTGCAAATGTTTTAATTTACGGCTTTGAACTCACCATTTCGGAGGTGAGACAATAAATGGCATCATCGACTGTCTTCCTATGATGACTGGTTAGTGCAGAAATATTAGTGCCTTGGCGCAATGGCGTCGTCGGACAGCCTATATAACACCCCTTAATCCCTTAACCAGAGTATACTAGCACAAAATATCAGAGTTAACAATCATACAGTATGACCATGAATGATTATCAAAAGGTTTCTTTTTATTTTGAGAAGTTAATTTTTATAAAATATTCTGCTTATTCTGAATGTATGAAAAATACTATACACTGTTCAATCTATGAATTCGACAACACTGAGCTTTCTTGTGCGTTTTTAAAAATAAAATATAAATGTTAAAACAAAAGAATCAGAATTAAAGTTTTGAAAAATGACATAATTTTAAGGGTCGCTTTTTTAACAGTTAAAATTAGATTTAATAATTGTGTTACGGTATAAATAATTGGTTTGACCAGGTCCATCTTAACAGACGGGTAAAATGCGCCGGGGTCTCTACTCGCCCATGACGGGAATAAAAATATAAACGTTCAATAAAATAAAATATTTAGTTTTATTGGTAATTTTAACACAATCATTGTTTAAGCTTAAAACAATATGATGTGAAGCGAGGATTAAGAGAAACTTCTAATCATTAAGTTAAGATGTTCAGCATAATGAAGGTACACATTAGCCAGATGCTCATACTTATTAATCCATGAATGAGGTTCTGCCCGTTTTGTCAGATCAGAGTAAAAAGTTCAAAACAGAGAGGAATGTTTCTACCTTTGACTTTTGTTTTTAAACATCTCTTCTTCTTATTCATCTAATCCCAAACTGAACACATACTCCTGGCTTTCAGTTCAGAATGAATATATTTTTCTTTAATTCCTGAAGATAAGTTTTCAGAGATTCAAGAAGGTATTAACGGAAAAATGTATGTCCACATCTTTAGACGGTAGGAACTTATTTGTATCTATACTTTTAGTAATTATTAATTGAACGCAATACACATTTGATGGACACGCGCAATTATGTTCCATTATCATTAACTTAATTGGATTATAATAATTTTTCGAATATATTATATATCCGTTATATACTTAAATTTATCGAATCTGTTAGTTTCTTTATTCAAATCTATGACGACGGAACGCACACACTCAATTTTTATGTCGGTTCAATTGAGCCGGCTCACTTATGGAACTTATAGAAAAGATCGACTGAGCCGGTTCATTGTAAAGAGCCGTTTTGCGCACCTCTAGTTGTTACATCTTTTAAGAATATCTTTCCAAAAAATTGTCAAAAAGGTCGTCAGCTGAAAAAGAATCTAGTACATTCTAGTTCATTTATTTTGAACGTTCATACAGAACATGAACACCATTAAAATATGATGACCATCTTGCGTCAGGCAGATGTTTGACCATAACATAATCTTTTCTTAAAGATGAAAACATTCCATCGGTGTGTAGAAGCCGAGAAAGGAAAATATAAAGCTGAACAAAGTCAAAAAAGGAGATGATTGATTTTCCTTTCCAGCATTTCCAAATACTTTGAGATACTCTTCCAAAATGGGTCATATTCACTCAAAAGGTCTCTAATATTAAAAAAAAACTTCGGTTTTTTATCGACGCATAGCAGTAGTTTGATTTTCTTCAAGAAAAGAATGAGACACCAACACATGTCAATACTTTATGTCAGTACTCCTGCCTTGACCGATAACTTTTGTAACTGTTAAATTGTTACAAAAATATTAGTTGTTCATTCCACAGCAATATGTGGACTTTCAACTTTCATTGACAAATATTTCAAACAATAATTGTATCTCTAATGCTTTTTTCCATTACT
>JAFFZR010020208.1:7088-17186 GCA_018397195.1 Lethrus apterus | reverse complement strand
CACGGGTGTTAAAATCTTTAGACAAAATCGGACGGACGACCATGCCTTTACGATTCTGTGATTTTTTTAAATTGCATTCTTTGCACAAAGAAACAAAAATTTCGATAGCACTTCGGGGAATATTATATTTAGTTTTTAATTGACGCAACATTTTATCGCGCCCACCATGTCCCGTACTTCTGTGGCAATCACGTAAGATATCGAAATATTTTTCATACGGTAATATGTAAATCGTAGGATCATCTACATTTTTTCGTTTGGATACTAAGTGTTCCGCAGCGCCAATATTTATTAAATCGTATTTTTTACACAAATGATATTGCTTACATGTCTTTTTTCCTCCTGTAGAATAAACTAATCTTGCGCTTTTTAATTCATTTATAACATCTTGCACTTTGTTTATATCCCACGGCTTCTTGAAAACATTTTTACAGTTTAAACTATACGCTTTCATTTTGTCTATAAATAGCGTTTTTAATAAATTCTCATTTTCTGTCACTTCTGCCACGTAACTGTTCGGATCACAGCTTTCTAAATCCATTTTTAAAACAACTTAAAAGCTTTTTAACAATATTGCTTAACACAAAACAGCACCACACCCTCAGTAATTTAAGGTTATGTAGATACATGGACACAAGTCGAAACATTGTATAAATTAAGCCCATTTCACAAAATGCTTGGCATTTTACAAAATGCCTGAAACTTTCTAGTCAAATTGTAAACTGGCGCTTTCGTGTACAATGTGCCGGCTTTTTACAAACTGCCTAGGCATTTTGTAATATGCCTGATTTTACAATATGCCTACGACATATACACATTTCGAAATTTCACAGTGATATAAAAATTTTTAGACATGCATAAAACCATGAATTCACGAAATGTCAAAATTTTTGTAATACGGAAAGAATCTTTTTGAACATACAAATGACGTCGTTAAGCAAGGCGTTCTAAGGGATCGTCTTTACGCCCAGCCAATTATGCTTAAAAATACGCGTCGAGTTTTGTAAGATGACACTTTTGGAAATTTGTCATCCCCGTCGGACATATTACGTTTAGTGCGACAGATGTACGGCTAGATGGGGTCTCCGTCTTAACCTCCAAGTGTCCTCATATAAAGCGATAAATATCCCTCACCATAAATCAGAGTTTTAATGGCACAACGTAATGTTTTGTTCAGTGAAAAATTAGGCACTTTTATTACTTGTTTTACTTTTATAGCTTGCAAGATTTAATGCATTGTTTGATTTAAGTTGCATTATTTAATTTTAATAACGAGTGTTTACACCTTTTTACTTTTATTTTACAATTTTAATAAAAATGGTTGTATATCTTTTTATTTATTTTTAAATAAAACAAAATATGAACAAGCACACGAACAACAAATTTAATTGCTGAAGTGCTTGTGCCAGGATAAGCGTCTTGTTAGCCAAGGATTAAGAATTATGCTCTAGCGTATAATAACCACGTTTTAGAATGCACCTGCATTGGCAATTTAATCTTTATCACTAAATTACACGAAAAGATGCCATAAAATTCCATTTTAGTTGTTTTCAACTGTACGTAAGTGTTTTAAGTTTTAACATAAAACTTTAATTGATTTCCATTTCTGCGTTTCCTGTTGACAAGTCAATCATTAACTGTGCTTATTTCAATCATAAATATCAAACGCTATGATTTTTACTACATTTTTATGCATTTCTTGTTATACGAGCGGAGATTTTTAATTACAGGCACCTACATATGTGTTGTATCTTTTAAGTTCATAGGTATTATCTATCGATAAACAAACATAACCTTAACAAATTTCATTCAATTAAAATTTTTAACAATGTTTTAATTTAAATACCATTATTTAAATATTATTCGACAGGGGCAACCTTTTAAAGACATTGGCGCAACGGCGACTACGTGACATCATAAAAAATTGTACTCTAAATGCCTCGAGCGAAAGTCGCTTTTTGTATCACCACAAAGCAAAATAAGTATTTAGGAGCACTGAATACAAATTTGGTCATTAAGTCTAACAAATACATATGCATAATAGCAAATACGATATGTTCCGCATGTTTAAATGTAAAATTAGCAACTAAATATTTCAGACAGTACTTTGTATCGTTCCGTCAGTAAAACTGCAACATATTTCACTGAATATTCATACATAACAGACGTTATAACTCTTGAAAGCCGTTGTCATCAAACTTGATATATGAGCAAAGGGTTTATAAATTTTAAGGTGAATAGTATTCAAATATGTTGTAATGCATTTTGCAAATATTTGTAAATATTTGTAAACGTGAAATTGTTATTGAAATAGACGTTTATGAAAATTTATTAAATAAAAGTGTAACTAAATTTATAGACACCTATAATTTAAAAATGGTATTTTTAAAATGAAATTTCATATTTTGTAATACTTGCAGAATCTCATTTCTGTCAAATTGATAAACGACGTGAAACTACTCGGCTTTAATTGAAAGGTTTTATAACAGTCTCTATATCAACGTTTTATCTTTATTTGAAAAATGTGTCGGAACAAATGTAATTTTTATCAAGAGGAGCTTAAAGTTTCCGCGCAAGGTATTAATCCAAGTAAACTTCTTTTGTTAATTTTCTCCATTATAAACTTTCTTATATTCCCTTGCACTATTACCAATTTATCTATCGTATATGTTGTACAAAATACTAATATTTTACGGTGATTGCTCCATTATGTCTTTCATTTTAAAATTGCGAAATTTATTGTTTCGAAAAACGAATTTAAGAAATAAAACGAATAATTAAATAACTATTATTATATTAAGTTCATGTTTTAATTAAAACCACACAATATGTAATATAACAAAGTAGTTTGGCCCACAAGAAAAGCTTTTCTATATTTATTTTTAAATTTTCGCCTTATACAGCCTGTCCAGGGATGCGTTTACAAAGGGGAAAAACTTTTTTAATATGCATTTTATAGAAAAAAGGTATTCTTTATAAAAAATTCTGCTTTCCTCAAAACACCGAAAAACATTTGGATTTGACTACAGACATACAGGTACTTATAAATTCAAGATTATTGCAGCTGATACTTTTATTTTTCAACTAAACAACGATCAGTTTTTGTAATAAACAACTTAATAAGTACTGTTGGCTATTTTACGTTAAAAAATACCACTTGGTTCATAAGTTTTAATGATAATATCGTCGTCAATTTCCAGGAAAATGGATTGGCAGAAATGGACCAGTTGACTGGCCTCCTAGGTCACTTGATATTACACCAATGGATTTCTTTTTGTGGGAAGCATTAAGAGAAAAAGTATTTGCTCATGATGTAGCCCAAAATTTAGATCAATTAAAACAAGCAATAAGGGATACGGTGAATAAGATTAATGTGCCTGCTACAATACACAAAGTTTACAATGAATTTTTTAAAAGAGCTGAAAAATGTATACAAGTTGGAAGCAGTTCTATTGAATAGTGGTTGTTAGATCTGTTTTAAGTTAACAATTAATACTTATTTCCTTGTCTATTACAAAAACTGATTGTTGTTTAGTTGAAAAATAAAAGTATCAGCTGCAATAATATTGAATTTATAAGTAATTGTATACCTGTAGTCAAATCCATATATGTTTTTCGACGTTTTGAGGAGAGCAGAATTTTTTATAAAGAATAACTTTTTTTGTAAAACGCATATTAAAAAAGTTTTTCCCCTTTGTAACCACATCCCTGGACAGCCTGTATAGCATTTTCAAGTACTTAATCAAATGTAAAAAATATAAATCAATAGTGTTGAAAGTGTTAACTTTAATATTCATAATATTATATGGTTAATTAATAAATATTTCATTTTATTTCAAGCTATCATTTGTAGAATGGGTAATCAAAATGAACGATAAACAAATGAGCACATTATTAGTTAGCATCGACTTAATAGGTCGTTTTTAATTAATTTTTAGAATTGAAAAATTAATGTCGTCCATTTTACCTTCACATAGCCCATATTATTCTTTAATTTGTTAATGGACATTAGTTATTTAGTTATTTTCAATTTATCAGTATATTATTAACATCTAATGATTTTCCATTTATTTGCTAATTTTTAATTTAATACCATTACCAGTACAGTACTTATGGTATAATTTTATTATGTGAATACATATATTAATATAATATTACTATTAGAATGCTTACAATGATAGGGAAAGGTGGGAAATACGTGATATTGGAAACCAGGAAGGCATGGAAGAGAAGGAACATGTTTGAAAATACCGGCCAAAGATTGTATGTGGTTGAAGGGGTGACAGCAACAAAATATTGGAGAAAAAGTTGTAAATAGGATGCAAGAAATGTGTGTGAAAAAAACACAAAGGACAAATTTATCCAATAATGATGAAAATGTTTTTGAAAACTGTCTGAAAGAGTTTATTTAATAGCTTTACTTAACATTCTTCATCAATATAAGTTCCGGATGCCTTCATGCATATCTTCAGCAAAATACAACGCAAAACAATCGACAACATCACTTGGATCTAAATAAATTAAACCAAAGGGATACCTTAGCAATTTTCCAATAAGTGAATCCTGATCACTGTATAGTGATGGGAGTCCAAGTTTATGAATTTTGCACCACCAGGCATGTTGTAGGTGAAATCTATCGAATTATTTCGGTTTGTGTTTGTGGCGGTTTTCGACTATACCTTTTACAGGCTTAAGCTTATCCCGGATTATCAGATTATTTGTGGCGGTTTTTGACGACGCCCGCTGCAACTGCAATGCCTAGAGAAACGTGGAAAATCTAATCAGAATAGTCGGTAAGAAGGGCAACTCAAAATAAGAAACATGAAAATGCCGTTTTGTATTCACATAATATATTATAATTAGTTTCACTTGCGCCTGACATGTCTAACATTTCTGTGTCCTGTTATGTTTTCAACAATTCAACATTTGAAAACTATCATAATCATCACTGACACGGAATAACTAGTGTCCCTTTATAAAAATAAGGACAGATTGGGAAGAATTTAAAGACCTAGTTGACAACAAAGTTTCAGAAACAGAAGATGAATTAGAAAAACAATAGAATATCTTAAGAATATTATAGAGAAAGTTGTACCAAGAAACACAATCTTAAAAGCACACGAAAAAAGCTATATAAACCACATAAGTAATTTAAACAAAAGCAGGTAGGAAAATGTGGTAACCATATCCCAGAAACAAAACTATTAGTCGTTAAAGTATGTCTTTCCTCGTATGTGGACGTACAGATTTTAAAATCTAAGTCTGCCGATTATACAGATTGTAAACTAAAAAAATTTTTATCTTTATGAAGAAGATACCAGCCTAAAAACTAATTGTTTCAATGATGAATTTCATATCAACTTCAGTTCATGCTTTAATTTCAATATATTAATAAAAAGCCACCATAAGAGTGGTATAAAATAACAGAAATATAGGTAGACTATAAAATTATTTAATAGAATATACAGAGTGGCCCACCGAAAACGAAACAGACGCGTTTTCAGGTACTTAGACGCTTAAAAAAAACGCTCAGACAGGTCAATTTTCTTTGGAAGAGGGACAAATGTATTAGCTATTTCTAGTCACCTAGTTGCAACCCTAAAAGGGGGGTGGGGGGCGTTCACCATAAAATTTTTAAATGGAAAGTAGTATTTTCAAACCTATCATATGAAAGAGCAATTGATGGGCTTTACAGATGTGTTTGAATTTTTGAATTCTGATCATTACTTCCCGAGTTATTTAGCTCTGAATATTCAAAATTTTCATTTTTTTACCGGGTCTGTAACTAACAAAAAGCGAATGCTCCAAACCGAGTAGATACCCCTTGCAATTTCAAAATGTGTCAAAGAAAATTCACCTGTTTCAGTATTTTTTAAGCAACTAATCTCCAAGGTGACATAAAAATGAAGAAAGTTTGAATATTCAAAGCTCACTAGCTCGGGAAGTAATGATCAGAATTCTAAAATTCAAACACATCTGTAAAGCCCATCGGTTGCTCTTTCAAATGATAGGTTGGAAAATACCACATTCAATTTAAAAATTTTATGGTGAACTCTTCCCCCCTTTTTTTAGGGTTGCAACTAGGTGACTATAAACAGCAAAAACATTTGTCCAAAAAAAATTGACCTGTCTGAGCGTTTTTTTTTTTTTTTTAAAGCGTCTAAGTACCTGAAAACGCGTCTGTTTCGTTTTCGGTGAGCCACTCTGTATAATAACAATACGTATTAAAATGTTAAAAACGATTGAGTAACCCCTGGTCTTTCTAGATTTATTCAGTCAGCTTAATTTCCGTTTTTTTTTAATTTATTTAATCAATTAGATTTGACAGATTGTAGCACACTATTATTTATGACATTATTTATGTTTCCAAAACCAAATGCAAAACCTCATCAATTTATTATTTAATTAGAAATTATCTTGATTAAAAATTTAACGCCTCGCATAGAATAACATTTTTACCGTTACTACGTAATTAATTCCGTTTGTTGTATATTAATGGCGTTTTATAAGCGCCACTGTTATACCGACAGAAGAATTCATGTTAAATAATGTGACCTACGATAACAAACAAGCGAACGTGAATTATGATATAATAACGCGTTGCATATGCATTGCCACTAAACATGTATTGCGATGGCAACTGTGATGTATGGTTCGTATTTATAGCATTAGAATGAAATTTCCCACTAAATTGAATCGCAAACATGGGTTATTGGTTAGCATTTATTAATATGTTTCCATATGAGTAAACACAGAAATTATGACATCGGACATTTTGCAAAATGTATGGTTTACAAAACATTATTCATTTGTACTGAGTTAATTATAGAATAGGTTAGTGATTATGAAAAGGTTAGAAAATGAATTATGTGATTTAAAATAAACTACGAACGTCGATATTTTGATTAAAATAATAAAATTTACAACACATTTTGTACCTGAACTCATGATACTTAAATTATCGTGCAAGTGATATGGATAGTGTCCCTTTCATGAACCTTAGGCTAGCGATTGAGACTCTCATGCATGGATTTTTGAGGAGAAAGGAAATCCTGTCAATCCTAAGAGCAAGATGTGGAAGGATGTGTAGGAAGTTACTGCAGCAATTCGAAATGACTACAACTTTAACTTTTTTAGACTCCATGATTCTGTACAAAGACCATACAAAAAATAAGTAGCTCATTTCGCAGGTTTGAAAGATTCAAAATCATTACCATCCCTCGTAATCTATATCTTTTATCTGTCGAAAACGCTGAGGGATGATGAGATACCAGGCTCTATTACAGTGTAATCATAACTTCCTTTTCCAATAACCTTGATAAATAGACATGAATTATTCACTGAATCACATTGTCCTCAACATTTTCCTTTGTCTTATGACGACCTTTCTCAATCCATCCTCCACGTTTTTCTCTCACTTAGGCACGCACTTCGAAACATATTCCTCGAATATAAAATATTTCCATTCTTTAACCAGTTAAATTTGTTCATCCTTCCATAAGTCATTACACTTTTTCTTTTCTTCCCACATTGCATTAAGCATTTCTTACATAGTCCTTTCTTTTGTTGTTAAAAATACTATGTTACATCCGTGATAGTACAGGATGTAACATTACAGATTTCCTCAATGTTTCGATAAGTTGACATTACCATTCTCAACTAAAATACCGGAGCTATGATGGGAATTCTGGGAATTTTATAATTGATATTATAGTACATTGTGCTCGAGAAGCTCTTTGTCTGTTTGAATGAGGCAGATTTAAGATGATCGCGGCCAATGGAGCCAAGTTAACGCAGAGGATTCTAAAGATGGTCCAAAGTTGATCAAATATTCAACAGTTAAGTTGTATGTCTCATCGTAATATAGAAATATTGGAGAATACCTTAATTATGAAGATGGATGCTGTGTTTTTTTGTATATTGGATTGACTTGTCCGTGTCTCCTTTTCTTTTGTATATAAGTTATAAGTTTGTTCACAATTTGTTGTTGTTTAATTATTACAATTCCATATCATCCGCTTTTTAATTTATCTTCAGAAAAATTCATTTATACAACAATGGTAGATGACGCTGTGTTTTTAATACGGAATATTATGACAAGCTATATTTCAATCCACATTCAAATTTATACAAATAAAATAAATATATGAAATATTTGTAAAATAATGCAATTGTATATGATTTATTTTATTTAAAAATATTTTGCTATTTCAGAAACAATTTATTTTGCACATTTCAAACTTCATTTAATATCATCTATTTGTACATATAAAAATGTAAAATGGAACAGTTTCTACAGCATATTCGTTGATTTACGATTTATATTAAATTCGGTATGTAATGTAATTAATTGTGCTGTGTATTTATCGTACGTGACTGTTATATGAAAAATTAAACTGAATTATTTGTTAATAACTAGGTCATTCGTGGATTTTTTTTTGTTGCATATATTTATATTAAAAACCATACACAGTTCGAGGTAAATGTGAAATTCTATTAGTTTCTGATTTTGTATAGAATTTATTATATTAAAATATATGACCTGATTTTTGATAAATATTTGATTCATGATGTACGGATGTTTTGTAATAAAATAAAATACGAACTTTTAATTCCATAAAGGAATATACAGCCAAACATTGAACAGAACTACACATTTCTGTATTTCTTGCAGAGGATAAAATTTTATCAAACGGAAGCTTTCGCTGAAAACCGATGTTATTAATGCGCACGAGAGTGAAATCTTTAATCCAGGATTGAAGAAAACTCACGAGTTTGTCAATATGATCATTTGGCAAAAGTTTCTGAAAGCTTTCAGCTCAAAACGGACGTATAATTCTCCGTAATTATACCTCGAACTCACAATTTTCTCCGCAAGTTAAATATTTGGTAAATTGATATTTACAAAAAGATAGTTTTCAATCTAAATTACATGCTACTTATCTACCACTTACTTACCAGTTTGATCTATAGGACAGATATTTTATATGGCAGTGAACATCTCTGTAAAAATAGACCAGTTTTATTTTAATGATTTATTTATTTTTTTTATGTTGAATTCTAATATGCGTATACTTACACATATTGCTGTGTTATTTTCCAACCATATTTAAGTAATATTAAACTAATTTTAATCAACATAAATTAAATAACTTGAATTAAGTTAATTATAATTAAATAATAAGACACATTTTACTTAAAACTAATTTTAATTATACATATTATTAAATATCGATTATCTAGTCATTATGTAGCATCACCAGTTTATAATTTATTGTAATGATTATACAAACGTTTATTAATGAATGAAATTATCTGAAGAAATCTCCTTGAATGTGATTCGGACTGTATTTCTACCTGCAACAAAAATATTGTCATTTAATCGTTGCGTTTGCACTCTTTTATGATTTAGTGCTACAATTAACTGAAAAATTGAGGTTGTTTATTTTAGCACATGGAGTGTTGTAAACTTTAGTTTTTGTAAGCTAACTTACCTGTAAAAGGACGAGCAGCTCATTAAAGCAGTCAGTCGTCGATGGCTCATCACTCCAAGAGGAACTAAGAAGAATAAGCCGACCAAGGAAGAAACCTCCAGTCATCAGTCGACATCGATAACTCCTGTGAAAAAAGAAGTAAAAATAAAAACTACTAAGAAGAAATCAAGTAGGAAAACAGTGCTCCGAAGTGAGTGAAATACAAAATAGTGCTCCGGGAAGACATTGTGTGTGCGTGTCCGATAAGGATAATGACCTATAAGGATAACGATTAATTTGATCAAGTATAATTTATTTTTGATTGTTCACTGTATGTTTCATGCGTGGTTGAACTTGAATAGGTTATATTGTTTTCATTTCAATACAAATAATTTTTATTTATATTGTTTGATATTCGGTCAAGCAATAATTAATGAAGGGTTATTTCATGCAATTGTTAACGTAAAGTTAATTTAAAACACGTTATTTTGTTATGTTCGTCAAACGTACACTTGACGTTTATAATAATCAAAGGTTAGGTTGGGTAGAAATGATTTGGAAGTCGACCAACTGAAAACTATGTATAATCAAACATTGAATTAATTAACGCATGCTGATGTGTAAT
>JAFFZR010020206.1:0-17498 GCA_018397195.1 Lethrus apterus | reverse complement strand
GGGATCGGGTGAGAATGCAGAAAATGAATCTTCAGAGACATATTTACGCCTGTTGGAAAAAAATTACATATAATTTTTTTTCTGGAGAATCTGGGTGACGTCAGTAACGAGCGTGGTGAGAGGTCCCACCGAGAAATAAAGATACTGAGCGGCGCTACCAAGGATTTGGGATCAGGGAATGATGGAAGATTATATATCTGGTCATATGAGAAACGGATTCCAAAATAAACAGAAGAAAAAGCAGGAGCCAAAATTAATGAATTAATGAATAAAACTGCATTATACACTATAAATAAGGAAAAAATACAAAAATTGAGAAAAAATTGAATTTGGTGATTTCACATATAATTGATCATAACTTCGGCATTTTTACATAGATTTTCATTCTAAATACCTCTTTCTCTTCGTAAAAGTGCAAACTCTACGTAAAAAATAAGAAACTGGGTATATTTCCATGATTTATACTTTTCCTCGGCGATAAATTGAATTATCGATTTTGATTTGGGCCAAAAAAAATTGTTTTTTGTCATATGATGGCCCATTGCAATGAAACTACTGAAGCGACTGAAAAACAATATTAGTAACATTTATTGGTGATTCGATTATCTTTAATTTGATATGCCGAACGGCGAGATTGGTCGTTCCTAACTCGAGATATGCTTCAAATACTCCGAAAAAAACCACAAAAAAATTGTATCCATACAAAAAAAAATTTAATGCAATTTTCGAGTTTGGAGGGCCAAAGTACACAAGAAAAATATAGTGGCACCTAGTGCACAAAATGACTGTAAACTAGTGTAATCAATGTTTTTCGATCGAAATAGATTGAGTTTAACTAAATATTTAAAATTGAAAATCATATTTCGACGACAAAATTAATAACAATAATAATAATGAATTAAAGGTTCACAAACAAAAAATATTTTACCACCATATTTAAGTTTTTTTATTGACTTCTATAGAATATTTGATGATAAATTTATACTGTCTGTATAATTGACCAGACTTTCAGTGGAATGGGATTACAAAAACCTTATAATCAATGTTATAATCAGGTATAAGTATGCAAATAATGTCTTAATCTTGTAAATAGGAAATAAAGAAAACTGTAAAAATGTTGAATTTGAAAAGTAAACAAGTTCCTGGATAAAAGATGAAGAAATATAAGTAGAAATTACGCAAGTTACATGTATTTTCGCTTTATTTTATTTTTTAAACATTCTTATGATTCCTTTAAAGCTAATACATTTTCCCAATCCGTTGAAGAAATAAACAATATTTCCTGCTGAACTTCACTTATGAATGACAGCGATACGTTGCCATGTATATAAATCATATTTTCCCTATTAACTATACACGTCAACATTGCCTGGACTCACCTGTATAGAGATTATACTCATGCTTGTCCACGAAATGCTCCTTCATAATTAATGCGACCATATCATCTACGTTTGTGCACATAAACCTATGGCAACGCAGATTAACCATTGTGATACGATTCGCAATTATGATTTGAATTTAACATGTCGTCCGTTTAAAGCTACGAATAATCATGATTTTTGTGAAATAATTTTATTAATTTAATTAATTTAATTTTAATTATATTATTCCATAATAAAAAATAAATAAATAAAAGATTCATCAAGGAGTGCTGACGCCGGTGAATTCATTAACGTGGTTGACTTCAGCGAGCTTTTTGACCGAGTCCCCCCAAAAAGGTTACTTAAAAAGTTGGAACATTTTGTCATAAGAGGCCAACTTCTGAAATGTATCTAGAGATATTTGACTAGCACGACTTTTCGTGTGAAAGGATCCGAGTTTCCAGAAGCTGATCCAATATTGAGTGGTGTACCACAGGGATCCATCTTTGGACCTTTATTATTTTTGGTGTATGTGGCCGATACATGCAAGGTTGTTAGGTGTCCGTGTTCATTATTTGCTGACGACATGAAAATCTAATTCGACTACGCATTTTTTCCAACTTCAAGAGGGCTTAAACAAGTGGTTGCTTAAATGTCAGTAAATGTGTCGTCTTACATATTGGCGAACGCAATCGAAGACTTTCTTACTCCGTTGGAAATGCAACACTAAACCACGTGGACAAAACAACGCCGTGTATTGTTTTGGTGAATTCTTTCGTCTTTCCTGCAAAAGTGTTAAGTGCCTTAAATAACTTTTTGTTATTTTGATTTATTTGAATTTTTGTTTCTTTTTCAATTTAAACATTAGAACACTTTTTGTTCATTATGTATCTTCAGCAAGTATTTATATTATTTTGTAATACATTTTATCTCAATTCTGTTTTTTAAATTAATAATAAAAAAAAAAAAAAAATAATAAAAATCTAAAAGTTTCATATATATTTGTGCGGGCCGTAAGCAATCTAAGAAGTCTATGCGGAGTGATTGATGACTCCCAAGGCTCGTATTAATGGTGGCAGCATCTGTGCCACCCGTCATATTACACGCTAATAAATTGATGGCTAAACGTAAACGTTTTTATACGTGCGTTGTCCTTCCCTTTTGTATCGAATGCTGGATCTTCGCGTACGAAACCTTTTATGAAACGTTCCAAATTCGTAATCCGAATCGAGGGAAGGATTAACTCTCGGATGTAATTTACTTCTCTGTGCATCGATTACGGTTGCGGAACGCGTACAAAAACGAGGGGTCTTCTTCGTCCGATTCGTATATCACATGAATCGCTCTTTTCGGACCCTTCGATAATTAAAGATCCTCCGATTCTTTTGAACGTTTGAACATCAAATACAGCAGCAACATTCTTAAGATGCGGTCGGCCCGGGACGGAAGATCGATTGCTTTCAGACCGGCGAATTTAGTTGCGTTAAAATGCAGCGGTTGCGAAACCGAAGGGGAAGATTGAATCAGCGGCGTAACGTTAAAACGATTCAAATATCCCAACAATTCATGAAGAATTTACAGTTTACAATTCGAACTGGAATTTTGTGTGAAAATTTTTATATTGGAAACTAATCATTTTAGTTTTGAGCTTTTAGCAATAAAATATTTAATTATTGCGATACAAAAATGTTAAAATATGCGTTCTTCGAGAATTTATAAAAATTGAAAAAAAAAATAAAAACCTTAACACGAACTAAAAATGCTATTTTTGTTTAGAAAATTACGTCCCAAGTCTAGTGGCTTAAAAATTTAGATTCGTTTTCAAAAATCTGCGTGTTTTTTTTTTTTTTACACAGGGTTTTCAACATTCAAATTTTCTCCTACGCCGCTGATTTTCATCCATTGTTACCGTGAGAGGTCGACACATGTTAATTACGACTAGTCGTAATGGCGTACGCACCGCATGGAAAATGGTTTCGAGGGTGCGAAGGTGAAGGTCTGGCGGGTACGCACCGACCCTAATTACAACGTCAGCTGCCCTTACTTTTTTCTCGACGCACCTCCGGTGCGTAAAGCATGGCACCCGTACTCGGATTTAAGTATTCTCGAGACTGCTTGATATTCCGAACGCGCAGTCGATGGCCGTTTAATTAGTGGTACGTTTCCTGCGACGATTTTCCTGAAACCGTTCCCGTTTAGAAAGTCATAAGCTCGGCTGAATGCATATTGCGAATTACCGGGGACATTCTTATAATGTTGAAATAATTAGAATGAATTGTATTGTAGCGGGATTATAAATTAGGATGTTTAAGAAGAAAGATGTTTATTATAAAAACTATGTTACAATATGTTTGGAACCTTGAAAAGAAAGCAATTTTGGGCCAATCTGTTCCTGTTGGCTTTTTGATATCGTTTACCATTTGTTTATTGTTAAAATAAATAATTAACAATATAACATAGTCTAGTTCAGAAAACAAATGTACGGACAAAATATGCATTTATTTCTGAAATATTTTTTTAAAATTACCTATCAGTATTATTAATCCTTTTTCTATAAAATATTTATTTTTTTTAATCATCAATAATGAATTGTTCAGCGCTATTATGTTAGTATTATAGAGAAATGTAAAGGAATGAACATTTTCGGGCCCAATTTTTGGCGGCAACTTAATTTAATGGAAAAACCTTTTGCAAATTTCTTTGAAACGTTTTTGAAAAAAATGTTTCAGACAAAAGTTATTTGATTTAGAGGGGGAAATGCAACGGTAATGCTTATTTTTCATTAGGTGGATGGGTTCAAGGTTATTTCAAGGTCAACTTCGTTTTTGTATGGAAACCTATATTTTTTATTTTTTATTCCATTAGGGTTTTTAAATCTGTTTTCAACGGTATGCAATTTTAAATAGGTTACATAAAAAAAATCAAGAAAAACGGCCTTCAAATTTTAATAGAAAGATGAATGACATGAACAAATTAATCCAGTTAATCCATGATACGGCAAAATTTTACTAAGAAAAGTTGTTCAGAATAAGAAATTTTGGTCCTGTACAATTTCAGGAAGATCTACCAACTTTGACTAAACTGTCTTATTTTTTTTAATCACGGTTAGGCACATCAAATTAGGTAATCTTCCTGAAATTTTGTGAAGGGCCATAATTTCTTATTTCGAACAACTTTTTTTAATAAAATTTTGCCGTATCATGGATTAATTGGATTAATTTGTTCATTTCATTCATCCTTCTATTAAAATTTGAAGGCCGTTTTTCTTGATTTTTTTCTTATGTAACCTATTTAAAATTGTATACCGTTGAAAACAGATTTAAAAGCTCTAACGAAATAAAACATAAAAAATATAGCTTCTATTTGAAAAAACGAAGTTGACCTTGAAATAACCTTGAACCCATCCACCTAATGAAAAATAAGCATTTCCGTTGCTTTTCCCCCTCTGAATCAAACATTTTTTTCAAAAACGTCTTACTAACGAAATATTCAGTTGTCTTAAGATATATGCCTCGCCCTCTCACCCTGTATAATTATTTTCTAAACAATCCAAAAAAAAGAAAATATTTTCTTATGAACTTATTAAGTTACTTCAGACTACTTCACACTACTATGTTCTCAGTGTGTAATAGATTTTTATGTTCTATAATTTTATTCCAACTTTAATTTAAGAACAATAAAATATCTTGAAATATAATAGAGTTACGACTATTAAAAAAAATCGTTAAATTTAAATATTCGTTTGTAAGATGGAAACGAGATGAGGTCTGGGTACATTTAATGGTGCTCTAGAGGTATGGGCGGATTTCTAGAGTACAATCTTTCTCTTTCACAGAAAAGAAAAAACACACATTTTACATTTTTTTACTTCAATATACACCTAGTGTCGGTACAAACTTGATTGGCTGACTGAGCGCTCTGGTGCGCTCGGTTGCCATTAATCAACAATAATTGCTTAATTAATCAACACATACATCAATTTTTCGAAAATTAAACCCAAAAACAGACAAGAAAAAGCAATCACAAACGAAAAGCGACTAACACATCAATTAAAACTGACACAAGATTTGACAGTTAACAGTTTTGAAATTATTTTCTTATCAACGTAGATTGTGATTTTTTACGGTTGATTTGCCGATCTCAAACATTTTTGAACGATCTGTACTATATTTGTAATATCAGACTAGGGGTCTGTACGGAAACAAAAAGAATAGACGGAATGTGACAAAATGGGCGTTAGAGATGAGACAGATTGAAAATGATTATTTGATGGTAAAAGGAACGTTGAAGAATTGGTTGCGAAAGATAATAATAAACGAGCTGGGAGAATAGTGGCAGGGGGTAAAAGGAATGAATGTAAGAGGGTTGCGTGAAAATAAGAAAACATTTTTATTGTCGAAGGAACCAAAATATATATTTTTTTTATATTCAGTTGGTTTTTTTTTAAAGAAAAGCTCTAGAAAGGCATTAAAAATATACTCCCATTCTAGTGTAGTTCGAGAAACAATATACTATTGTAATATGATTTGTTAAAGTACCGCAACCAAAATCCTTCCCTCTCAGTCCAGTTAATTTCTTTCGAACTTTGGACGGTGAGAGGGAAGCAAGAGAGAAAAAAAAATAACCTTTTGAAAAATTTAATATCTATATTACTTTCGTTATGGATTCATAGATATTCATAAATGTAAACAATTATATTCATTTCAGAATTTTACAAGCAATTCTCTTTTAGTCGACAGAAACGAACCCATCATTCGTGATGTAGTTAACGTTCTCTTTCGCATCGAGAGATATTTAATCTCGCTAATTGAACGGGGGCATCCGTTGTCATTCCAGCGATTTTGTTAATTCATCGTCTCTTTCATGAAAAGCGTTTTATGAAGTGCCGCGCCGCGCACAAGTCACAAACGTTCGCGATAATTATATTCGTAATTGACCTGAAACCTACCCATGTCGGGTTCGGCAAACATTTGCACAGTCAACAGTAATTATAATGAATGCTCGGTAATGACGGACAGATATTAATTTAGTTGTTTTAACAGCGTTCGTAGGTTAACGTTGGACGACTTTCTGGACGTTTTTGCTCGTTCAACTTGACCTGAGAGACGCTTCGTTTAACTGGACGGGAAATTTCCTAATCGCATTAAAATGACAACAGTACTTTGTTACCCAAACGACCAACGAATTCACAACATATTTGCGTAGAGTTTCGTTGTTTGAACGCGTTTTTATAAAGTTTTAGTAATTATAAATAATTTCGAGATTATCAGACAAATAACTGTAGCAAAACAATATCAAATTAACTGAAGACCGAAAAGTTTGCAAATTCCCCCCCCCCCCATGCCAGCTGCATATTAAGGTTAACTAATATTTTTCAATTCCGTGCAATGAATTAATTCCTAAATATGTAACAGGAAACTAGGTTTGGGGCGTCCAGTAGCTTGATGGTGTACCTCAAGGATCCATTTTGGAACCTTTGTTATTTAGTTTATATACGGTTACTTTAAATAGTGTCATAGAAACACGTAATGTGTAAGTTAAATAAGTAAGTAAAAAATTTGAGACAACCGTTGACTGAAAAAAATATGCTGAAATACTGAATAAACATGACAAAGACATTTAAGTAAGTTTCATCTACTGAATATTATAAATATTTTTAAATATGAAAACTGGTGACGAACTTGGCAATTTTCGAGAAAATTGAAGTTCGCAATTTTTAATTTGCAACGTGACTTTTAAACAATCAGAAGCAATCATTTGAATGATCTTAAATATAAATTACTAAGGGCCAATAAATACTGGGTTGGGGAGCAGTATGGGCAATACAGATTTTGCGGACAGCGAAGAGACGAATGGATGATGCATTGGTGGGGATGTGAGGAAGTTAACCAGGACGAAGATAAAAGAAAGGAGAAGGAGATGGTGGAAAATCATGAACGAGACAGGAGAAGGATTGGAGAGGATGGGAAGAAATGTACGCAATTAAATATAAATAAATAAAATATTTTTGTTTATAAAATACTGTGAAATTAACCGAAAGATTTTATTAATAAAATATTTTATTAAATGGGCAAAGAAAAAAAAAAAACACAAATATTTAATTGTTGATTTAAGCTTTTTAATTTTATTATAAAACTAAAACTGAGTTATTTGAAAATATAAATTGTATTAGACCAGGCATTAAAAATGTATTTATTTTGAATATCCTAAGCCTTAGGGACCTTGTTACTCTGGATTATGATAATACCAGATGTCGAGTTTCTCTAGTTATCGATAGGGATTACCACGACACTCAGATATCGTACGGAAGATGCCGCCGAAAGCAACTGCTTTGAATGCAACAAAAAATGTCAGATTGCGATTTTCAAGAAAGATTATTATCAGTTATCAGTATCATATTTAACACAGAAAACAAAATTAAAATTTCTTCAAATCGTGATAATTCAGTATGAAAAGGATCATTATTTTAAATATCACGTTTTTATATTTTTGAATATAATTTCAATCAATTTAAATAAATATTTATGTGTTACAATTTTGAATATCCTCGATTATCGTAGAAACTGCTAAAGATAGGTATAGGGAAATTAAGATGGATCGACGAAAAATTTAATTCTGCATAACTTCTTGTAAAAATATACAGGCAAAGTTGGTAAAGTTGATACTTTCATACTGACTACCCTGTATATCCGCTGATAGAAATAATTTAGCGATATAATCTCCCAACTTCCGTAAATTCACACAATAAATTTTATTGTAAAAAATCTAAGCGTTTGGACGTACAGTTTATTTTATTTGAAATATGTAATTTACATTTTTTTAACAAAAACTATTGCAACTCTAAAACGGCTAAACAGGTTACCTTGATATTCTGGGGATGGATAGAGGGTAGTCTGGTATCTTAAATAATGTAAAAATATACAGAGTGTTCCATTTAAAAAAAATAAATTTTACTGTACCACCTTTTGTTAAAACACCTGTATATACGAAAATATTTTTAGAAGATGCACGCTTACTAGTATATTACTTACTAGCATACTGCCCGAGTTATGAAAGACGGACGTACTATTGCAGGATACTGTACATCCCAAAAACAAGAAAAATCTTCTAAGCATTTGCAATTTGTCACTAACAAACGAATTCTTACAGTTTGAGAAAAGAAAATATTTATTCCATTTTATTATTTTATTGCAGTTATATTTATCTAGGAACGGTGTACATAAATAATACGTGAATTGTTAATTTCTTGAGGATGTTAACTCAAGAGTGTCGGAGATCAAAAGGAACCGGATGCTGAACTAGGCTTTGTAAGGAAACACCCAGTAAGGACAGAGGGTTAGTTGAACGGCAACACGCGAGTGTTATTATCATCTACGCGTTCGATAAGAGAATTTGCCCAGGTGGTGCTGTTACATCTACAACCGCCGCTGCAGCAGCTTCAACCCCGCAAATTATTCGGTTTCCCGGTCGCGTGTCTGTATTTTGAAACCGCATCGGGGAATTGAATTAGCGCATTCATCAGTATTCCGCCTCCATCCAGGTGATTACCCATTCACCCTTGCACATAATTAATACCTGGCATTTCCGGGAGATGCACGCGTTTCCTCTGACCGGACCGGTGGGATTTTATCGAAATGAGACGGTTTTAATCCCAAGCGTTCCCAATCGATAAAAATGATGTATTGTATGTATGAGTAATCTGGATTTGATAGGGACTGTCTTTGTAGATTACTTTGCCACCAACTGTGTATTCATTTAACAAATGCCGGGGCAATGATAAATGAAAAAGAAAGAAGGGATTATTTTTTGAAAAAGGCTTATATTACTTTATAACAATTAAAATAAGATTTCAAAGTTATCTTAAATCGGGTATGTTATTATAAAAATTGAGAAACAACAGTTTTATATCGCGATGAAAATGCTCACGGGTTACTAAACAGAAATATTTCATATTGTAATTTTCGATTACGGAACGAACCAAACTCATTTTTTTTGTTTCTCCTCTGCACGTGACCGCCCGTTTTATTTGAATATTTTAATGTAAATGTGGAAATAAGCATTTGTAAAAATATTGAGAAAATATTTAGATTTGGGTTTTAGAAGTGGGTATACCTTTGAAAAGAAATATAAAAACAATTTGAGCAAGTTTTTCAAAATTCTTCAATTTTTCCTGTGCTGGAAGAATACATTTAAACATAACAGATCTCACTAAAAAAAAATGTTAATTATTTTTTGATAGACTGTATGGAGGGCTCACAGAGAAGCTTTTGTACCGCATAAATTTGGGGCCGCGCCGTCAGTATGTATGTTTCAAAAATGTAAATTTCCAAGATACAAAATTACCAACACTCCCGGATCCACCCGGAGTTTCACCGGATTCACCCGGAGTTTCGCCCGGATTCACCCGGAGTTTCCCCGGATTCGCCTGGAGTTTCCCGGATTCGCCAAGAGTCTCCCGGATTTATACTTTAGTTAGGGTTGCCAACACTCCCGGACTCACCGGGTCCCCGGATGTCCCTGTAGTTTCCCGGACTTCTCCGGAGTTTTCCGGATTTCCCCGGAGTCATCAGGATTTTAGAATTAAAAATGTGTCTGTAAATATTAACGCCTATTTTAATTACATTGCCACAAATTGTAAATGCCGCATTTTTTGCAGCTTCTTAAAAAACACTAAAAGCTCTTTCGTTTGGCAGACATGCTTGCTTCTGAAAGTTTACAGAGAATTTATGCATGCACGGATTTTTTTTTAATGAAATTGCCATATAATTTAAGAATACTGTAAGAAGACTCATAGCCATAAGTAAGTTTTTGGTCGATGGTTGATGAATGTATCTTAATAAATGGTACGATTCTGAAACATCGGTTTAAAACAGTCAGTTAAATTGGAAAATTTCAATACTTAATGTTGGCAGTCCTACTTTTGCTAGCCTCAGTAAGTCGGGAAATTGTCCCCTAAAGTACGAATAAATGCCATTATAAATTGCTTAAGAGGTTCAGAAACCGTAACTGATGCATAGATCCATTTTTTAGAAACTTGAAATTGAGGTAATACTGGATAAAGGAAAAAAGACGAAGAAGTTAATCTCGACAAATAAGAAAAGAAGAAAAAAATTATGTTCAAGAGGAGCGAAGATAAGATCCTATAAGAGGAAAAGTAACATTTTTGCGTAGTTTGCGCAGTTCATGCATTTCTGCTTCTTAGAGTTATTAATAATTCTAAGCAACAAAAATCATCAAAAACTATTTTTAAAGAGTATGCATTATTTATTAAGAAATTACACAAGATGGAAAAGGCATCATTTCTCTATTTTCGAAACAAATGTTAATTACATAATTCTTCCAATTTTTCCAAATTTCCTTTTCATTGCCTACACTGAACCATGTTTGCCAAAGGAACGTTACCTAGAAGTATAAAAAAACTACCCTATATGTGAGGTTCGATTCAAACTTTGATTTTTCTAAAAAAGTTAAAAAATGTTTTTACACATAAAGCACATAAAGCTTGTATCCCCACAAATCTTAGGGTTTGGAAGACCCTAAACTTCACAAAAATGTAGACTGACATCCCTTCAGTATTTAGAATTTTATTGTAATTATCCACTATATTAAATATATATTTTTATTATTTTCTGGCATATTTTCACAAATTGTGCACTAAATCTACTTTTTTTAATATTTTTGTTTCGACTAAATAAATAACTAACTAACTAAATAAATATTTTGCTTATCGTATGACTAAAATTTAAAAAATGTTAAAAATTCTTTAAAAACGTTTTTAAAAATATAAAAATTGAGAAAATGTATTGAAAAAAATGTGTTTCAATTTGGATTTTGAAGGTGTATGACAATTTCGAAGAAAATGTAAGAAAAATCGTAAGAAGTTTTTCAATTTTTTTTCTCTGTGCTGGAGTCTAACATTGCAATATACAGGCTCATTCTGAAATATGTCCCACTATTTCAAAAGGTGATAGCCGACCTTAACCCAACGCAAACGGCGCTCTTATCTTCATTTTAAATTTTCGAAAAATGTAATTTTTTTTATATGGGTATCGGGTTCTAAGTACAGTTCTGTGTCTATTTTAAGATGCGTTGCGTTGAAAATTTTGCAAAACAACTTTTATTTATATATTTTTCTTAAAACTAAAGAAAAGAAATTTTTTCACGCACCATTCTACATAGGACCGTCGTATTTGCATATTTGAGGGCTATTACCTGTTAAAATAGTGGGACACATTCAGAATGACCATGTATAATACGAATTGGAATAGTGGTTTTAACAGTAGAAATTGAGGGGTAACGAATGGACATCGAAGCTTGTATCCCACATATTTTGGGACTGTTTTTTTTCTCAGAAATTTGATAACATACATTATCTGTAATAAAAAAATGTTTTATTATTTTTTTCTTACACCTTCCCCAAATATACAAAAAAATCAACACTTTTTCTTAACAATTTTTTTGATGTTTCAGAAATTAAAAATGTATAAATTTTTTGAATTTTAATCCGTAACAAAATAACGTGTGATTGATGAAACTTTTCATTTCTCGAAAACGTTTTTACATAACCCGTGGGTCAAAGCCCACGGGTTATGTAAAAACGTTGGCTGTTTATTCTCAATTGTTCTGTCCGTGTTGGGTTTTATATTTCTAGCCCGGAATTTAAAATTTCTCACAACAAATCCATAAATGTATATTTTTTGCTCGGTCTTACGTACCGCCTTTTTAATGGTACGTTCCTGGATAAAATAATTCAAAATTGTCACATGAAAATGTTTTGCATTTACAATTGTTCAATTGATATGATCGTTATTATTTCATTTGAGAGGATTTTTTTATATAATATCACAAATGCAATATTTACTTTCTTGTTGAATAATGACGTCATCTTTTATTATCTTATAAAGATAAGTTCATTGATCTGTGTTACATGTTAAAGACTTCACACGTTGCTACCACTTTTAAAAAATACAATGCTTGATATTGTTTACTTTAATATTGCGTTGAGAAGAAGTCCATAATACATTTCGTAAGAGTCAGATACAAACTTGAATAATGCAAGCCAGGTAAACTTTCCTAAAAAATATACAATTATTGTATATTGCATTCATCTAATACCTAATTATCTTCTTCATATTTCCATTTTATGTTTTCTTCTTAAATGGAAAAGTTTATTTCTCTATTTCTCAATGACATTCTGGACAATAGTATCAAATCTTTGGTTGTATTTAGAGTTACCCTTTCAAAAATGGCTGAAAGCTAAAAGTAAAATAAATTTTCAAAATAGTAGAGCAGAACAAGGTAGTTCAGAAGAAATTTATTGTAAGTAATTAAAATGACAAATCGATTGAAAAAGCTCTATCGAAAAGCTTAATTCATGACATTCGTATTTGATTCTTCATACCCCATTTACTCTTAACGATCTAGCAATTCGTAATTTATTTACTTTTTGCTCGCCAACTTGATCAAATGTCACAAAAAGTGCCTACACGCTTGGTTTAAGAGTTGTTAGGCTCGTCTAGACGCTCTTCCCAGTCTATATTTCGAAATAATAAAAGATGCACTTGTATACATTCTGTATGTATATAATGATACACCCTCGTACTTAATACACACGAGGGACAGGGGTGCAAAAGTGTCCTCGAACCCATCACGTGTCTCTTTTCCCTATAGATTTGATATGTTTTATTTTCGTCGGTATCAACACGTTCATTAAAAATCTCTTCGTGTTTGTCGACGATTTTGTTTTATTTGTATAGCATTATTGAAAAGATTTGATTAATAGGGGAAAGAAAGTCTGTGTAAATATAATGCCTATAAAGAGGTGTAAAAAATACTCAACGTTGTAATAAATGCAACAGTTCAATTATGACAACGTAATCTCCTTTAATTAAGTCGAACTGTAATTATAATTACAAATAGTTCACAAGTACGTATTGCGATTAATTTTTAATTAGAAATAAAATTCTGGAAAATAATTATTCTGTTATACTGTAATTATGCGACATATTGTTGCGTTATTTAAACGAAGTCAAAAGTATGTAAAGATAAAAAATGTTTTTTAAATTCAATTGTTTCTGGATTCTTTAATTTATAATGCATGGATGCTAGTAGGTATCTATAACAATGTGAAGATTATTGCACACGGCGATTGCAGATGAATTTGCACACGACGCAGAAATTTCAGGAAAGCCACACGAAAAGAGCAGTTTAATTTAACGTATTGTAAAACAAAAGAATAAAGGAATCGATAGCTTTTGTTAATAAACACTGTGAGGACGAAACGAAATCGCGTTAGCAATTGTAAAACACCCAAAGGTTCTAATATTTAATTGGGGTGTTTTAAAAAAACTTAAATAATAAACTGAATAATCGTGGTGAGGTGAGTAGCCATTATTCCTCAGAGTTGTGGATTTGTAAAATATTTCTGTTTTTCGTCGGCTTGTGAAGGTTCGAGTTGTGGATTCTTTTTTAGAAAAAATTCGAATTGTAAAAATTTTATTTTATTTTGTGTTTTAAAGGAAATATCATTTATTTGTGTTTATTTATTTATCAATATACAGCGTGGTGATAAAGTTTGGAACAAAATTCATAAAATCGTTCTATAATGTTTTTAATAGAACTTCTTACTACTTAAACGGTGATTTAAAAAAATTGGTACCTTACATAACAATTTTTTTGAATAAATGACACATTTAAATTTTTTCTTTTAAACAAAAATTTTAATTTTTGTAGAAAAAATGTTATTTTTTTCCGAAAAGTTCTTATGTAAAGAATTAATTCGGTAATTACCACTTAAACATCAAGGAGGTCTATCAAAAGCAAAAGAAAAAATTAAGAGGTGTCATTTAAAAAAATCGATAATGACGTCATTGCACCTTAAAGCTTCACTCTTCGTCTTAGATGCATAAATTACTGTTATTTGCTTTAATTTAGAATGTTTACGATTGTTATTTTTACTAAATTATAACCACTGACGATCTGAAGTAAATGTGTCATTTATTCAAAAAAAATGTTATGTGAGGTACCAATTTTTTTACATCACCGTTTAAGTAGTAAGAAGGTCTATTAAAAACAGAAGAAAAAAGTGGGGGTTGTCATTTAAAAAAAATTATGATGACGTCCTTGTGCAAAAACAAATGACGACATTCCAAAAAAATTAACGTCAGAAGACGGCATTTTAAAAACAAAAATTGACCTGTCCGAGCGATTTTCTTAAAAACATTATAGAACGATTTTATGAATTTTGTTCCAAACTTTATCACCACACTGTATGTATCTCACTTATATCTGTGTCTTGTTAGTTATTATCAAACCTGCCCAATTTTTCTGTTTTTGTAAAAAATTAAAAGAATGTAATTTCATTTAAAAAAGTATAAAACATAGCAATATGTCACATCTGTTGAAGTAGTGAAGTTTAAAAAATATTTTTGCAAGTCGGTTTTCGAGCTAAGGAAGCTAAGACGTGATCATTTTTGCAGAGAACGCATTTTAGGCGCACAAATGTGAAACGCAAACACTTTCGAAGTTCGGAGAAACACACAGAACTGGCTCGTAAGACAAACAAGTCGAAGGCGGGCGAACTTATCAAGTAGAAGTTGCGGGACCGGCGGCGGACATGCGGCGGACAGCCGCGGAATGCCAATATTGCAACCTTAAACATAGCTTTTCGGTCGAATGGTTTCGACTCAGAAGTGCACGGAATTCGGTCGCTATCGCAAACGCCCGTTTGCAACCGTCCTTGCGAAGAAAGTTTGTTAAATTCCAGTCAACAATTTATTACTATAAAGAATTCACATAACTAATACTAACTAATCTAATCATTTGCAATCTAGAAAATGTTTTGTTTGAAATCCGTTTTTTTTTTAGATTTGCAACATTTTTTATTGCTGCGCATACAAATTGAATCAAACAGCAATTATAATCAATCATGAAATCCTGAATCATATCTGTCTGATTTCTGTCGCATCGTCGCGCCATCAACGAATGTCAAGAACGTAATCAGAGACACGCCACTAATTACGAAATTTTACGGCGTCGCAAAAATATTAAACGCACCGTACCGAAAACAACCAGTAGGGGATATAATTAGACGGCGACGCCTCTCGGTTAAAATTCGCGAGGCGCCCGCACTCGGCTATGATTTATCCGTGCGCGCTACTCCTCGTTATCTCCTAGATAATTACACTTTTCCCCGCATATTTTTGGAACCGGTCAGCAGCGTCGGTAGCGTCGCTGCAATTTATTTAATTGCGCATCGATTATACGTCGGGTACACGTTTTTTCAAGGAAATTTATGCAATCAGTTCGAAATGTTCAACACTTTCAAGAGATCGATTTCATTTATAATTTTTGATAATTAAACGTCGAAGGTAAAATTTGACAAAAAATTCGCTCAAAATTTACTAAGAACCGAAAATGATGAATAACAACACACAAACTGGGTTGCGGATGTGAACGATTAATTTAAGTCGAGCTCGTGTGTAAAATAATTAAATCGTCATTGAAATAATAATGATAAATTTGTACTTTTTGAATATTAATATGAGATGTGCGTGCGTATTCTACACATCGATGGAAATAAATCTTTGGCGTTACTTTGAGATTCGGATCATAATTGAAGTCGGACGTGTAACAAATCGCGGGTGCATGTTTCCATCTCGTCCGTAATTAAAATGCAAAAGGGGATTAAGAAAGTCGGAGACACGGCGACGTAACTGCTTGAAGTTTCGCCCCACGTCTTTCGTCCGAATGAATAGAACATTTAGCACGCCGCGGGAGGTCGCCACTATCAGTCATCTCAGTTCTGCCGTTAATAATTCTCATTCTTTTATTTTTTCCATTCTGGCGCGAAACTTCGAAACTTCGCTTGATTAAACGCGATAGTTGTGATGAATACCGACACAAACCATTACAGTAGCTATAAAATTGTTTTTACCAAAAGATTTATTTTTTTTAGTTTTCAGCGAAGGATACCATTACCACAGTCATTTCAATGAATTAAAAATGTGTTAATTTAATTATTTGCTCCTTTTTTATTTAAAAGGTTTCCCAAACTTCTACATTTCATCGATAATAATAATATTAAAAAAAATTCTAAATGCAAAAATTGTATGGATTTAGTTCCTCTATCTCCTATCGCATAAAATAATGTAATTTAGTGTTTAGTTTTTTCCGAAAATGATCTTCGTTATTTTAAATTGAACAAATCAATGTACATTTTAATGAGAAAACCGAAAATATAAATAAATATAATAAATTAAATTATTTTATGAGCTCATCCCACAATGGTTTTATCATATAAATGGATTTGTTTGGACGTTATAGGTTTCTGATAAGAACAAAAGTAAATATCAAATGTAAGGATTTACATAAAATGAGCATACTCTTTTAGCGTGCAGGCCGCTACTTCCCACACATATATCTAAATAAAGGACATTAAGCCTCTAGTGAGATTGTATCAAAAATGGTCGTACATTGTGCTTTATCTTGCACTATAATCTTTATGATTTATGTATATAATTTATAAATCATACAAGATGTTTTAAAATAACGATTTATTTAATTGAGTTTTATGACGAAATTAATTAACTTTTACATTGATTTCTTTGATTTTCTAATTACATAAAGTGTAAAAATATTCTTAACCAAACCACATCGTATTTTGAAGTAACAATCTTAAATTTTCTATACGACTGCAATTGTTTACTGTGTAAATCTTTATAAACCTAGTAAAGAGTTTTATAAAATAATTTATTCATAAATTAGAAAATGTTTTTTTTTTTAAGAAACAGTGTCTGTGATTAAAACTTAACCACAAAGGCACATAAAAACAAATAATTATGGGACAATTATGGACAACAAATAATTACCGAAATTTGAATAAATAAAGGTATTCTTTGCAATTATTTAATAACAATACATCGATGACGAAATTCGTTTAAACATCACTTTTAGTCCAATCAGCTGGAAGTTTTGCCTGTGAAGTTTTAGGGTAGTTTTGAAAATTGGTATATTTATAGATTTTGATGTGCTCTTTCCGAATTTTTACTTTGCCACCTCTTTTTTTTCCGGAAGTAGCCGCCATATTGGAAAAATGGCGCTCCAAAACAGTTTTTCGACGATATTTCCTTTCCGACT
>JAFFZR010020204.1:0-17909 GCA_018397195.1 Lethrus apterus | reverse complement strand
CTCACGGTCGACCAAGAAAATATTCGGCGCAGAGCAATATTGTACTGGCTGATTGCAGTGGTCAGGACCGGAGTCAAAACTATAATATTGTTTTTCTGGAACATCGTTGAATGTAGGACCGCCGTTTTTGCACATTTAGATTTAGGCTATGGTCAGG
This sequence comes from Lethrus apterus, assembly GCA_018397195.1. Taxonomy (NCBI): domain Eukaryota; kingdom Metazoa; phylum Arthropoda; class Insecta; order Coleoptera; family Geotrupidae; genus Lethrus; species Lethrus apterus. Next base: position 17,752 of record JAFFZR010020204.1, on the reverse strand, counting down.
TATCACCTATTAAAATATCAGTACTTATTTACGGAAGACCCTGTATAGTTATTTAAAATAGTAACCGTCAATATATTAATTATAAAGTAAATTATCGGGGCTGCGGTTATATTAAACTTCTTTTAACTTTTGTAGCTCTTTATTTTTCTGCCAATATTTCGGAATACTTTATTCCTTTATCAAGGCTCTATAATAATGTTGTTACAGTCATAGTTATATCTAGGACAGATTACCTTGCAAAAATACGAGTTTCTATTCGTTGATACAATTATAAAGTCCGTCTTTCCATTTTAAATTACAAATTGCATTATAAAGAAAACATATTGTCAATGCCATAAAAATGTTTGTTTACAAGAACATCTGAATTTTGAAACGCTAGGTACGAAATTTAATACATACGTTGCAAAAAACATATGATATTTAGTCTGACGTATTACTGTGCAGGCCTGCATTGGTGTTATAATTTTTATTATTCCAAGCATAGAGAAAGTATGTATATATACTGCTTAGTCCTTTGTTGTCCAACTTATAGTTCATTATATTAGATTCGTTATTGATATAAAAAAACCGTTTATAAACACAAAATGGATTACGACAATGTAAAGATTTTGGAAACAGAAAATAATTTGAATAAACGGTTGTTTTTGGAAATGTTTTAGGTATATCAATAACGAATCTTTACAGAATAATCATCTGGGGTGGTAACACTGAGCTTAATCGTGTATTCATTATGCAAAAAAAGGATCAGAATGGATTGTAATCAAACCTGCAGAGGACATTTCAGAGGTAATATACTTATATATATACGAGGCTTTGGTATTTCTATTTAAAAATAAACATCTGTTCCTGAATAATACAAGTGCACATAGTTATCAAACAAGATACAATTATTGTTATACTTATCCCAAGCACCGTCTGACCCTGAGCGAATCAGGACTATAGTTCCTCTTGTCCAAAATTATATAATACTTTACCAAAAAATATTAAATTACTTAACACCTTAACAATTTTTCAAAAAGCAATATTTAAACAGTTATGTGATCTGGAACCATACGCCGTAGAGGATTTCTTAATGTCTTTTTAAGATAATAATAGGTATGCAATATTTACTCCTTATACATACATGTGACATTTGCACCTTTTGTACAATTTCTGTTACATTAATTGCAATAAAGTTATTGTTATTGTATGTGTATTATTATTAATACAGGAAGTGAGGATTTTGCAGAAAATGAGAGGACAGATGGACACATTGGATAGGCTACTGCGCATAAGTGAGTTGGGAAGCAGAAGGGAGGAAGGAAATGAAAAACGTGTGGAGATGTATGAAGGAGAACGGAACAGGGATAAACATAATAAGTTATATTAAAATAACTATGAATTGATACCATAAAATCATAATGTTTCATTCTTTCATAAAATGCTCTTTATTTATTATGTTAAACGAATGTAGAATTGGTACGTTCAGCCATTGAAATTAAATGTCGTCTCTTTACCTAATTTCCCTATCAACACACAAGGTGTTGTGTTTCATTACCATTCTAATGTTTCATAACATTCAGGTGAAAGAATATATGAAATAGTCTTCTATGAGTAATATTCCAACTTTTAAATATTTTTGCATTAACAATTTTAAGTTGTGAAAAAAGGTTAATGCAAAATTGAAAATATTAAACTTTCTCTAAATATGATTTTATACGAAAAAAGTAACTTGATTTTCTTATCTCAGATGTTGGTTAAAGTAATGACAAAAATGTCCGCATGGAAAACTTTTCAATACGAATAACAGTATATAAATTGTATGACATATAAATTTTATACGAATTTACTTGTGCGTTCTTGAATTTTATGATCCTTTTACCAACCGAAATAACATTCTGTCAAAGCCGACGTATGCTGAAAACGGAAATAGCTAATATATTGACAAATAAACTCTATCAACCCCTACGAATTTCGTATACTGGAGCGTAATAGAAATTGAAAAGTTCATACAGAATCAAGAATATTTAGCAGTTGATGTCGTTCTTTTGCTTTTTATGCCGTTTTTTAATATTTATAAATTTTTGAACTTATCAAAGATTAATTTATAATTATCAGTTTTAAACGAAAAAATAAACATATTCGAAATAATGTCAAATATTGATTGTATAATATTTTTTTAATGGATACTGCAGGGACTGTTCCCTTTCTTAATTTAAATATAACATTTACTGATTTGGGACTATTTACTTTGATTCCCCATAGTTTGCACCAATTTTCAAATTTGTTCAGATGACTTTGTAGAGATGCTCGGATAGGATCTTGGGTGAGTGGCCATTAAGACCGTATCGTCTGCGTAAATTACAGTGAATGTATTCTTAACCATGGGAAAATCTGCAATGTATAATAGATACAGAGTGGGGTGAAGGATGCAATTTTATGTCTCGAATATATACTTTAGAGATTATGGACAACAAGCTGATTGGTCTGTACGAAGAAGTTACTTAGGAATTAGAGTTATTTGAGCTAGTTTCCAGTGTGTGGAAACTCATAGAGTTAAATATATAGAGCATTAGTTTGATTCCCTCTATTGGTAAGTGTTTTAAAATCAGACCATTTATGAGGTCAAAGCCTGGAGACTTTTTTATATTGATTTTTCGGATGATATCGTTGATTTGATTAATAGGGATTTTTTGAATAGGGCGGCTCTTCTGAGAGGATGCGTCTAGTGTGTCATAGATGGATTTTTCTTCAGATCAAGGGACCCTTACGTTAGGTTGGAAAACAGAACTGAGGTGCTCTGCAAACGCACTTGTTTTGTTTTCGTCAATTATGACCCAATCTCCATTAGTTTTTCTTATTGGTCTTGCTTCTTTTTGATATTTTAGTTTTTTTGTTTTCCATAATGAATAGTTTTTGTCTTCAGTTGGGGATAAATTTTTCAGGAACTCATTCATTTTTTTGTTCGTTATAGTCTTTTAAGGCTGCCTTAAGTTTTCTTTAAGTTGAGGTTGGTTCCGTGCTGAGGAAATCTGGTATTCTGCAATACTTTTCTCAATTCTTGTTTTTCGCTTATCATATTAGTTATGTGAACGGCGTATGAACCAGGTTTTTCACTGTGTGATGTTTTAGAAGTGACTGACCATACTGCCTGTTGAATCGACGTTGTTAAATGTTGAACTGAAGCTTCAATTTCCAGTTGACTTTTTAATAATAGATTAAAGCTTAACGAATTTGATAATAAGTTTCTGACCCATTCGTCTAGTTTGTTAGTTTGGGAGGTTTATAACAGGCAATGTTTCACTATTTAAGTTGATGAAAAATGGAGACTGATCTGATGACAGATACATAAAAGCCGATGAGGTTAGGTACTTTGTTTCTGTCTTTTGGCCAATATGTATGTTGATTTGTGGACAGAGAAGACAGTTTTTGGCTCTGTACGGTTTTCAAGAGTTCTGTACCACGAGTAGATTAAGTCTAGATCCTCACTGAAGATGCTTAGTGTTGTAATCTCCGGCAGCTATGAAACGATGATCGAGCGAGTTGAAATAGATCGAAAAAAGTTCGTTTTTTTATTTTATTGACCCAGCAGTAAACAGCAGACAGAATTAGATCGTGATTGTGTTCAATCAGGATAGAAGTTGCCTGTTTGTTTGTTTCGATGAGCTTATTTTTTCGTGATGCCCGATCCTGCTTCTGATAATTAATGCAGTACCTCCGGAAACTGGTGCATCCACCAAGTGGATGTTGTGTAAAATAAGTATAGAGTAATTGGGCATTTTAAAATAACTCATAATAGTCACATGTGCTTCAGAGACCATCATAAAGTGAAGTTCATGTAGAGTTATAAAAGATTTAATTTCATGTTTGGTCATGCTGTTGGCGTGTTGAGGGCTTAATTTAGAGATTAGAGACATCAAACATCTTGCCAATTCGTTCCATTATTTTTTATACATTTTGTTCAAGGTTATTGGACGATTGTTGTAGGGTTGGCTGCATAGGCTACATGTGTAGTGTGCTTGAACTTTGTGTATTTGGATTAGTGACTTGAGCATAGCTTGTTAGTGGTTGGTGATTTTGTGGTACATTAATTCGTTCAGCTTCAGATGACATATCGAGTTCTCTTTCTCCTTATATACAAGGCAACCACGGTAATTTGCAGGGTGGTGTTCTGAGCTGTTAGCACATTTAACACCGTTATTTCTCTTTGCTTTTGGGAATGCTATTGTTTACCATCGTGGGTTTCTGCATTTTGGCATTTTTGACATTGAGGCAGCTATCTTTTTTGATGTGGAGGCTCAATTTTAACTATAGCGTTGAATAAATTACTAACTTAAATATTAATAACTGTATATCCAATGTCTTCTGTGGCCTTTTTTAATTTTCTTTATCAGTTGAGGATGAATGTGTCTGATTGCGACTCTAAAACCTTTATTTTGTTTCAGCTGGTAATTATGGAAATGGGTTTCTTTTTCAGTTAAGACTTTAATTGTGGTAGAATAATTTTGAGGAGTGGTATTTTGACTTGATTATGAAATCGCGGGTGGACTCCGAGGAGCCGCAGCACTTAAGCCTAGAGTCCTTTGTGCATTCGCTGTGTGGTTTTTATTTTATTCTTGAGACAGAGTAAGAGCTTGTTACTCGTAGTAGTTCGCGCAAATGCCTCTATGGTACCGTTAATTGTAAGTCAACGGTGAATGCTTGCCGGCACCTCCCGACTTGCAATTGGGCCGAGCCGGACGCGAGGGAGAATCGAACCCGAGACTCCTGCATGACAGATATCCAACCAGCCTAGCCACTTCCGTTTTTTTTTATGTACGTAACATTTTGGACAAATATAGGGCGAGGTTTAGCGACCTTAGTGCTTTCTTTATCGTTTTTGCTCTCCGTAATGTTATCATGTTATCATTAGTCCGCGGACTTTAAGACACATGTTCGAAAATATAAAATGAAGGCGGCACATCAATAAATAAAAGAAACTAAAATTTCACATGTAAAATAAATATGCCACAACAGGTTTTAGGCCTCGAAGATGTATAGAACTATTCTACAGTTCACCGCATGAATACTCCTCGTACTATTAATGAAATCGCACTTGGAATTGCACTGGTAAACTAGCCTGCGAGCGATGTTTTCTTTTTTTTTGAACATCGGCGTAAATATAACTCGTATTTATCAACTTATTGTATTTAAAATAAAATTTAAAATAAAATCTTGAATATTATTATTGGTTAAAATTTAACGAGAAATATATTAATTTTTGATTATAACCGAAATAATATGAGTAAGGTCCAATTATTCGTTGCACGCCTATGCTTTAACCCACAACAAATTAAATGTGTCTGAGTATCCGCGCCTTAGTTATCATTTTCCTTTAAAGCTTCATAACTATGTCTTGTTGGAGTAGCCAATAATCTTTGAGCGTTTTCTGCTTAGTATTTTTTCCGTCTGGGCTGGCATCATTTCTTTGGCATTTCTAATACTGAACTGTTGTCCAGTCCACTTAATAAACTTCTTTGCGATTGGCTGTGATATTTCCTGGTTGGATTCTTATTGTTTGTTCAGTAACTGTTGTTAACATTTGATATCCAGAATGCAGGACCATTACACCCTGGGAGAGGAAGAACCCCAGACCTTGCATTTGCATTTCCATTTGTATTGAGTTATAGCTGATAGGAACTAACGAATTTAGCGTGTTTTGAGGATGAAATTGTGAAATCCTATCCAGTTGGTTTTTTAACTACGATTGGTAACATATTTTATACCGAGCACTCGCACTATGGCTGTTTACAGTTCGTGACGTTTAAAAAAAATCTTAGAAATGCTCACTGCGTCACAATTTTGTTCATATAATCACTATTTAAAAATATGTAGTAAATATCAATAAATATTTATTGTTAGACACATCATAAAATTACGTCGATTTATATAATATAGATATTCAATTTAAATAGATATAAATTATTTTATGTAATTTAATAAGTAAATTAAGTAAATTAGCCTTCCACATTTCATTATTTCAGTTAGATGGTTGGGCCCCTACTTACGAATTTAATTTTTGTAAAGCATTGTATTTCGTATTACAGGCTCACCGTTTTTACTGGCATTTCATACTAAAATAACAAGATACAATAATTACACGTAAAACGCACTCTAAAGCTAATGAGAAAACAAATTACCTAACATTTTTACCTTGTGATATACGAACACAAGCAAGCGCGCATATTTATCCTGTAATAAACAACACATATAATACCTTAGGCGTTCAGATATATTTATTTTATGCATGTTGGTGCAGACAACTTTATTTCGTTTATTGCTAGCGGAAAATATTGCTTTAAATTACAGCAGAAAACGTCAAGAAATCCAAGCTTAAACATAAATCATAAAATCAAAGCTACAAGTTACTTCTTTATAGTTTCATTACGGGAAACAACTATAAACATTACATATAATATACAGTGCGTTCATAATGAAAGGAACAAATTCAATAAAATTCTAACAAGCGATAGTAGGCAAAAATGCTCGGACACGTCGATTTTTATTTTTGATTTGCCATTTTTTGACCTACTCTACAACATCATGCTTTTCAGTTAACCCCCATGTGTAGGTTTATTTTAAATAGTTCGTGAGATATTGCAAAAATCAATTGAAACCAAACAATAACTTGTCTAAGGTGGCTACTTAGAACAGATGGATCGGTAGGAGGGGAACTATCGACTGGCCAGCTAGGTCACCTGACTGAACCCCATTAGACTTTTTCCTGTGGGGTTATTTAAATCCAAGATCTATTTAAAAAGGCCGAATAATTTACACGACTCCAGTAATGCTGGAAAATGTTCAAAAAGTAATAATTTCCCGGCTTCAGAAATATTATGAAGTAAAGCTGACTCAGGAGGGAATCGGACACACCAGGAGAAAAATTCCTACCCAGACGCGACTCTCACACTGACCTTCTTACCACTAGATCACCGAGCTGATTAATTTATTTAATTTATGTATTTCTTGTAATACCTCACAAACTACTTAAAATAAACCTATACATGGGGGGGGGGGGTCTGAAAAGCATATTTGGTGGTCTATCCAAACCCGTAAAAATATATAGGATGTTCTATTTAAAATAACAGACTTGTTGTCTTTTGCGCCCAAACCGAAAATGGTACGATGTTGTAGTGTAGGTCAAAAAATGGCAAATCAAAAATAAAAATCGACTTTTCCGAGCATTTTTTCCTACTATCGCTTGTTAGAATTTTATTGAATTGGTTCCTTTCCTTATGAACGCGCTGTATACAGTACAATTTGCACGGGGATTTCATGCTACAGGGAGGGACTAAAATGTCTAACAGAGCGAGTTAATTGGAACATTATGGTAGTGCTGATAAAAAGTTGAACGGAAGGTGGATTATGGAGATAGGACAAAAGATTAAGGAAAATACAGGTCAAAGGTATAAAGAAGTGTAGTGATAATACACCAACAGGGAATTGTCGTTGGATGATAGAAAGCGTTTCCACGATTTTATTTACTTGCAGGTAAGACATCAAAACATAAATTTATATTAAAATTCTACTCTGTGAGCACATTGTCCCGCTCTCATAATTCTGATTCTGCTAAACCAGGTTGGTTGTCATATTTCGTCAACAAAAATACAAAGATATCCCAGTTTGTAAAAACGCTTTTTTTTGTGGATTCTGAACTTAAAAAGGTATAGAACTGAAATAGTGCTTGGAGAATTTCTACACAAAAGTCAGATGTCTGCTGAAAATCGAGGAGGCAGCCATAAATCAAATAAAAATAGCCGTTTACGGAAGCAAATTGTTGAATGTATTAAAATGTTGTAGTGTAGGAAAAACATCATTGTGGAAGAATGTCTATTAGATAGTATATTTCAAGCGACCTAACCGTTAAAAAATTTGGTGGCATTTTTAACGGAACCCTAATAAACTGTCTTACTTTGGGGAGCAATTCAACAAAAAATTCAACATAGGTATGTCCGCATGTAGATGTGTGCTCTACCTGTAGATGTGTGTATAGAACGTGGAGGAAAAATTAAAAGAATGCAAAATGAAGAAAAGAAGTCATTGAAATCGCATTTAAATCTACACAAAATGAAAGCAAAGGCTTATTTTGATATTTTGTCGGAAGAGAAATCATGACTGTGAAAAAAGTTTTGTATATATACTACTGAACCAAATAACCTACTAAAAACGTCATCTTTAGTTGTATAATTTCACAGTAGTCATCGGAACATCAAAATTCAAATTAACTAAGTAAATTGTTTTTTCTACTCCTGTTTTTGAAAAGCTAACTTTGTACATTAATTTTGATGTTGAAAGCAATTGTTTGCAACAGGTGTGTGGCAAAATACCAAAGTGTGCAGCAAAATACTTTGCAACATATTTTTTTTATAAATGGCAACCAGAAAACTAAAAATTGATGTATGCGAGAGAATTATGAAAATTTTTCTTCATTTGTTGCGGGAGTAGAAGACTTTTTGTTGCAGCTGAGTAGAAAAAATAGTGTATATAACACGTATCGTGTCGTTTCTAGAACCCCCTTTACATATTAAAAGTATTTCCTCCGTTATACCTCCCGATCGAGTATTTGGAATTATAGAGAAGAAGATAAAGAAAAATGATACTATCATCGACGTACCTACCTACCTGTCGGAGGAAAAACGGAAAATGAGCAAAAAGCATACAAACAATATAAAAAAAGTGATACTGAGAAATGTAATGGAAAGAAAAATAGGAAATGGTAGAGAGATTTTAGTTTTTGACACCGTGGATAGAGAGATAATATGGGACAGCCTGTATCAGCTGGAAGTGCCGAAAAAACTTATTACAAATATATAAGAATGTACTTGAAGATGTGCAAATGAATGGAATAAGATTGAAACACTTTAGAGTAGACAGTGGGGACGTCCTAAGCCCACTATTATTTATAACAGAATGCTGGAAAACACAAGGAAAAGACGTGTGCACCCATTAAACACTAATAGGATACAATAAACTGAGACCGACAGTAGAAAACCTACTGTATGTTGAAGATATTTTCTTTATAGCAGAGAAAATGAAAGAACTAGTAAAATCTGGATGAAAGAAATTGAAAGCATGGGATGGAAATAAATGTAGATAAGAGTAAGACCATGATAATGAATGAAACAGGGAGAAGAATAAGAATATCAAAACAAAAGGTTAAAGGAAAGACGCTACAGATGGTATCTGTCTACGAATATCTGAAAACAATAACAACATAAAATGGAAGTGTAGGTTTAGATATATCACATCGAATAAATTAGGTCACTAATTTGTACTACACCATCAACAAGAGAGTACTACATAGCTAAGAGTCTACAATGTAGCACCCACAATCACTTATACCACCGAATCAAGGGCACTATAAGGAAAACATTAGGGAAGATGAACAGAAATAGAAATATTATGATAATGAAATGTCTTAGAAAAATCACTGGTAGAACTAAATATGATAGGGAAAGAAATGAAGATATCAGAAAATCAGTAAGGCAAGAAATAGAAGAATAGGAAGACAGAGAAAACGATGGGCAAACAGAATAAACGAATTAAGAAAAGAGAGGAGAAAGACCGCAAGAGAAATAGAAGAACTGGCAAGGGGCCAGAAAAAATGGTTAAAGACCTGATAATGAAATGAATAGTGGGAATTTAAAAATAAGACTGACATAAAAAGAGACTACTGGTTTCTGTCGGTTAAGCAGGAGAAAGTTTCATTCTCTTTGATCTCTATTATCACGTTTTCATATTTGTAGAGGTTGGGAATGTCAAGAAAAGCTGGGAAAACTGTGTTTGACTGGAAGAACGAAATTAAAAATATTTTAAAACCGTCTTATGGATTTCATTTTAAAATTAATGCCAGTAAACGAATTAATTAGTGGTGAACCCAATTACAAGATCTATTAATAATGCTCGCTCGATTTGTAAGCGAGGAAGGTATATTACTTTTATCAATCCGAAACCAATTGAAATGAACAAAGTAAAATTAAACACTAATAAAATAAAAAATGTTAATGATCTCTTTACCAAACATTTTGAAGTAACCTGGAAGAAAGAATCTGCTAATCTTAATCTAGATTCGCAAACAACTGTTATTAAATTTGCAACTTGTACAGATTCATCTGATGTAGAAAAGGAGTCAATTTGAAGACTAACACTTTGATAGCCCCCAGTCAGCAAGAAAAGAATTCTACTGTAACTGCCTGTATTTAGTTCAATTATTTTTTAACTAAAAAAAATTTCGCAACTGAATAACTTTTCGACGTACTTTGTTACACACTTGTACGTATTTGACCTTCGGGAAATCCCAAGGCTCGATGAAGCTTTGTAAACGGCACGCAACAAAGTTAATTGTGATATAAAAGATCGGTTTGCGAGTTTTAATTAAACGCGTTACGTTTCGTCAAATAGCGAATGTCTGAAACAAACTGAAAACCGTAAGCATTTTGCGGCGAGAATTGTACCAAATATCGCAACGGAATTGTTTATTTTCAATTAATTCTCTTTCGTTTTCAATTACTTTCGAATCTATGTTCATAGTTCAAAAAACGGAAACGGGAATGTAACAATTTGCCTGCTGTATTGGCTCGTATTCCTGCCATATAGGGATGAGATCTATTTCCGGACAGAAACAACGTTTTCGCTACAAATACGCATATAGAAAGGAATTACCAGTCTGAGCGTTTAAATTGAAATTTCTTTGATTAAATATATATATATTTTTAAATTTAGTTCACCATGTATTATGACTTTATATTCACAGCATTTTATTTTATTATATAATTTTATTTAATTAACATCTGCTCGAAATAGTTTGAAGTTTCAAATATCGCATATAATGACAGAATTTAATTTAAACGTAACCACTTCTTGAGTATTACATCCAGGGAACTATCGCAAACTCAATTTATAATGAACTTTAGAAGAATGAAGTTTACTAAGATAACTTGTTTGCCAATTTAACTATCACGACCTTTCATTCATGCAAAATCAAACTTCATAGTGTGTTTTCAAGAATAAAACTATGCACAGCCAGTTTATTCAAGTGTAGATTTTTGATAAGCGACATAAAGGACATATAATGCGAAATAGTACGAAACACTGTTATATAGACGTAAATAATAACTTTAGGAAAAAGTTTATATGTATATTTTCAGCGCGTTCAGCTGATTTCTGGCTACAGTTTCACCGAAAATACTCTTCCTCACATTAAAGATATTGATAAAAAGATAAGTGTAATTTCAAGCATTTTCAAACAAGAATTTTACATTAATTAAGTATTACATAACGAAAGAGGAAAAGCGAAAGAAAGTTGTGCACTTGGATAATATAATGAAAATCTAAATATAAATGTATAGGTGTGTGTTTTCAGAAAGGCGTGACACGAATATTCGCACGATACTGGTTTAACTTAATTAACAATGTGTAGTAAAAAAAACCTTTATTTGGCATATTAATAATTAATTAACAATTCAACCTAAATTCATTCATATTTCATTCCCCCGCCTCCTCCAGTCTCTTATTCAGCCTTTTCAACACTTCTAAGCCTTCCCCTGATTTCCCCAAACACGTCCTCCACCTCACCCCCATTTCGATGTCCTCCACCGCATCCAGTCGGTTGCAATTCCTCCACCAATGCTCCCATTCATCCTCGCCTACTCCACAGAACCTACATTTCCTATAATTCTCAGTCATCCAATATTTATTTCCTTTTTCCTCGTTCCCACACCTGAACCTCGCTATAATCCTTTCCTCTGTGCCACTTCTTTTCCCCTGTAAGTACTCCGGCGTCCTTCCATATGTACACAAGACCTTGAACTTTTTGTTGTACCTCCCCTTCTGTATTTTTTCGTAACGCTCCTGTCCTTCCACCTCCCTCTATCTGTCCACTACCTTCTTCAGGAATTCCTTTCCTTCTGATGTTTTCCTTTTCACCTCCGCCAATGACCAACCTGCTTTTTCGTACATATCCACTCTATCATCCCCCCCCCCACCTTGGCAACTTCTCTTTCTTCCGACCCCTTTTTACTACCTCTTCCAGCACCATCCTAGTCCAGTTCGTCCTCTTCCTTTCCCTCACTTCCATTTCATACTTCACAGCTCTCCTTCCCGTCTCTACCACCAACCTCTCTTGACCTGGACATCTGGCTATTATATAATTTATATTATATAAATTAAATTAAAACAACATAAAACGAAGGTACTTTTTCTGAAAAGCTGGAGAAATATCTATCAATGGAAAAGCCAAAAAGATTACAAGGTTACGCAAACAGTTTACAACTACGTTTGCGACTCGTATAGTAAGGCTTTGAAAGAAACAAAAACAAACGTCTCAATCCTCAAAGCGACCACCCAAACCTGGGATTACAAAACGGATTATCGATCAAGCAAAAGAACGGAATAAAATGTTCCAAGTATGGAAGAAATGTAGCATACATCGGGACCGCGAAAACAGATGTTACGTACCATATACAAGCATGCAAGAAATATGACTACGGCACTGATAATGAAAGCAAAGAAACTGTATTATAAAACTCTATTTGAAAGCTATATGGTTAATATGAAAAAAGACATGGCACTGCGCCAATGACCACATAAACACATGAAGAGCTCTGAGGAAGACATTGTCAAAAGTTTTAGCCTAGAGTTCAGAAACCAAGTCAGCAATATTACTCACATATGCGGTAAAAATCTTATGAAAAAAATCTGCAAGACTGGGATGCTTAAAGACCATATACAGAGTTGCCCACCGAAAACGAAACCGACGCGTTTTCAAGTATTTAGACGTTTTAAAAAAGAAAACGCTCAGACAGGTCAATTTTCTTTTGAAGGGGGACAAATGTTTTAGCTATTTCTAGTCAAGTAGTTGCAACCCTTAAAGGGGGGTGAAGTTCACCCTAAAATTTTTAAATGTCAAGTGGTATTTATAAATAAAAGCCCTATCGATGGGCTTTACAGAAGTGTTTGAATTTTTGAATTCTGATCATTACTTCCCGCGTTAGTGAGCTCTGAATATTCAAACTTTCTTCATTCTTTTATGTCGCCTTGGAGATTAGTTGCTTAAAAAATACTGAAACAGGTGAATTTTCATTACAAGGACACATGTTTTGCCCCAAAATTTTGAAATAGCAAGGGGTATCTACTCGGTTTCGAGCATTTCGCTTTTTATTAGTTACAGACCCGGTAAAAAAATGAAAAAAGTTTGAATATTCAGAGCTCAATAACTCGGGAAGTAATGATCAGAATTCTAAAATTCAATCACAACTGTAAAGCCCATCGATTGGGCTTTCAAATGGTAGCTTTATAAATACCACTTGACATTTAAAAAAATTAAGTTGAACTTGACCCCCTTTTTAGGGTTCCAACTAGGTGACTGTAAATAGATGAAACATTTGTCCCCCTTCCAAAGAAAATTGACCTGTCTGAGCGTTTAAAAACATCTATATATTTCCCTCTACCATAAGGTGTGGGATAGGTTGCTTCTACTTTCCGTGCACAAACTCTCGCCATGCTCTCTTGTTTTGTGCTAGTCTAAACGCTTCAGTCCATGTCATTTCTTTTTCTCCTAATATCTTCCCTATTATATTGACCCATGTCTGCCTTAGTCTTCCCCTTCTTCTTTTAGTGTCTGTTCTGGATTGCCATACTTGCTTAACCTTTCGTGAATTACTCAGTCTTTGTAGGTGTCCCCACCAGCTTAACTGTCTCTTCTTTATAAATTCCGAAATCGATTCTATCTCTAGTTCTTGTCGTATCTGTTGATTTCTAATTGTATCCCTTCTTGTGACCACTTTTACCTTTCTTAGATATTTCATTTCAGTTGCTTGTATCTTACTTTTCTGTCTGTCATCTAATACCCATGTCTCACACCCATACGTTAATATCGGTCTATATATTGTCTTGTATACGCTCATCTTGGTCTGTATGGTGATCTCCTTTTTGTTTAAAAAACTCGTATTCAGTAAATAAAAACACGTAATCGCATTATCCACTCTTCTGTTTATATGTGTGTTTTGTTTTCCACTGTCTTCAATCGCTACTCCCAGGTACAGATACTCATACACTTGCTCTAGTTTTTTGTTTTCAACTTGAATGTTAATAATTTCAGGTTCACTTGCCATTACCATTACTTTCGTTTTTTCTTTGTTCATTCTCATGTCAAATTTGCTTAGTTCTTCGTTCCATATGGGAGATTCATATTTAATACAATTTTTCACTAAATGAGTCTTTGGTTCGTAGTAACTTAAAAGTGGCGCTGGTTCGCTCAATTTACAAAAAAGGCACCAACAGTGATTACAAAAATTATTGCCCAAATTTTATTCTGCCGTAGATTGACAAAATCATGGAGCGTTACATGCCTGAGATTTTAACGGATTTTCTACACAAGTTCGAAATTTTGGACAAAATACAATATGGCTTCCAAAGAAATAAATCAACCATAGACCTACCGGTAGATTTAGCAGATATGATAAATGGGAAGTTGTGCCTCTTCGTTGATTTCAGCAAAGCTTTTGGTTGTACATACCATGCGTGCATTAAATTGGATCAACGAGTATCTCAGGAATAGGAAATACGTGGTAAGGGTGGGTGACACATTCGGACAGAAATTGGACAGCAAGAGAGGAGTGCCACAAGGGAGTATATTAGATTGTGCATATCACCTCGTCCCAGTTAGCCCGTACTGTTCGTGTGGATGTCAAATGTAACGACAATGTCTGTTTGCATAATTATAAAACATTTGAAGTGTTCAAACAACACATTTATCTGGAAGTCACAATCAATTCAAATTTTTTATGAAAAATCAATTAACTAATTTTGGCCACAAAATTTTGGACATTTTGCCTCGACCTCCTATTACCTAGAGAACATGATGCCGAAATCGACATTAAAAATAATTTACGTAGTTCTAATAGAATCAACATTGAGTTACGGTATGGAAGTATGGGGAGCAGCATCTGATTCTCATAAAATGATCCAAAATACACAAAATTGAATTATTAAATACATTCACAGGTCGAACTTGGATGGTTATCGTGAGCACGATTTATTAGCAATAAAATCCCATTGTAGGACGGTCATTTAACGAGAGGAACATTGCTGGTGACCAAATACCCACCTATTTTAATAAATATGGCTCCAGAACTCGAGTAGTTATCCCGAAAATATTTAATGGGATTCCGGACGACCTAAGACATTTTAAAGTTGAGGTTAAAAGTAAAATTAAAACATGGTTAATTGAAACTTATTGTGGGCGTTGAAGAGTTTTAAATTACAAGGAGGGAAATAAAGAATGCTAAACGTTAAAAGTTCACTAGAAAATTACTAATTAAATTTAAAAAAAAAATCCATTATGTAATGGTAAATTAACTAGTAAAACTAAAGTCACCGAAAATTTATACCAACATAGAGACTTACAATATGGCACAAAAATTAATATCTTATACTAAAATTAAAGAATAAAAACAATTAAGATAAAAATTAATTTAAAATTATAATTTAATGCATAAGTATAATATATGGAAATGAAAATAAATGAGGTAAGTTTGTTTTGTAATGGAAAATATATCAAAACTGTGAATGGTTATTTTCGCTTCTATCTCGCCCGTTCGCCGTACTTGTTTTCTTTCTTTTGATTTTTTATTGCGTTCGAAGGAAATGTGGTTTTGTAATTAATTTGATGAGGTTGGTGTAGTGTTCACATCGAAAGCATCTGCTGTTGGTGTTTCTAATTCTGTGTTTTTAAATTCGTTCGTTTTTATTATAATGGTAGCTTGTTTAGTTTGTAGTTATATTTGCATTGTATTTGCTTTTTGTAGTTTGTATTTTGTAATAAATCATAATTTTTAAAAAAATTGTTATTCTACTCTTTTTAACATTTTAACATGTATTTATGTATAGTTCATAATTAATTTAAAAATCCTCTATACGATATTAGTTCTGTTAAATTATCAAGATTGAAAACGAACATTTTTGAACAATAAAAGACCAATTTCCATATCCAAGACTAGCAACAAATTGCACGATTAATTTGCATTGTCAGCAAAAACACGGCTTTTAACTTTAAGTGGATTAAATAGATTCTTTAAAACAGAATTCTGTCGATTTTCTGAACGTGAATAAAATGCTTTTAACAGGATTTAAAATATTTTATCCTTTAACAGCTTCAGTTTGTTTTACAGACACATTTTTTTTAAACGCGTTGTGGAAGTTTTTCGGTAGGTAATATGATGTGAATTTAAAATTCAATTTGTAGCAAAAATGATGTTTTAAAAGTGAAAGAAGTTTTCATTGATTTTTTTGTACAGATTTAAAAAACTTCAAATAACAATATGCTAAAAATGGGTTACTTCCTTAATATTTGTTGGATACGCATCCCTACTTTCAATAAAAATAATTCAGTTTTTATAGTCTTATGAATAACTTACCAAACATTATTAATATTGCATATAATTTAGTCTAATTAAAGGAAAAAAAAACATTAGTATATATGTATAATAGTGTTTTATACCTAATACAGTTAAACGTTTAAAATATTATTTAGTAATAAGTATGCATACAAATTGAATCGCGATTGCTCACAGTCCTTAATATTTTATTTGCTTGTTTGCTACCATTCGGTTTTATTAGTTAAATTTAATGCTCAACGTCTAATTTTCAAGTTATTATTGGCAATTTACATTACCGTTGGTGGTACTGCTATCGACAGAATGTCTGGGGACATAGGACAACGTGTAGATAGAAACAGAGAAGGAATGAAACAGTTAACAATCTAGAACAAAGAGCAACTGACATTTTATTACAGATTAATTCGTATAAATACAACGGGTGTTTACAAACTTCCTGTCAGTTGCTGTGGAGTATAAAACGTAAGTCTTACTTTATTCAATAAACGTCAATCATGACATTTGTAACTTAATTGACGTTTATTGAATTAAACGTTTTGAAATAAGTAAAGACTTACGCTTTATACTCCACAGCAACTGAGATGTCGGAAGTTTGTAAACACCCGTTAGAAAATAAACAAACTCAAGTGACAATTGGAAATTTCCAAAGTCATTTCGTCGACAACATCGCCAGAGAAATAAATGGCAGCAGTTATGAAATTTATTTGTTCTTTGAAACAGCGTTGCAGAAATGAGCATAGGTATGATTTGAACAATTTCCCTTATGTGAGATTATATACAGTGTGTCCCCTGATGGACCTAACTATACTTGTAAACTTCCTTATTTCGCATTTTAGGAAGAACAGTCATTCATCATAAAAAGTTTTGCTCCATCTAGCAAGCCCTCAGCCACAATCAAAATTTCGAAATAACATACATGTTGGTTAGAAAATGAGACAACGTGAAATTTGGTTAAGAATAAAGTACCTTTTATTTGAAAGGAAAGTATAAGTATTACTGGGAAAAGATGTTTGAAATTTCAATAGAAGCTCACATATGTAATCTGAACGTTGCATCTCAAAGTTGATTTTTTTATCTTCATTAAGATAAATAAGTAATAGGTATAAATTTTGCCAACGTGGTTATCGCAGTTATCGCCTAATGAAAACAAATACAGCTGAGAATTTACTCAAATGATAGATTTCATGTTAACTAACTGTTCGTCAATGTTTGAATTATGTTGTCTCTAGAGCAAAGAATTTATTTAGTGAAATGCTACGGTATCGGTGAAGTATCATATCGCTATGAATTGAACTTTTTAATAGGAAATATCCGGGAGTATGTGTTTCTGTAAATTGTGT
>JAFFZR010020203.1:0-18154 GCA_018397195.1 Lethrus apterus | reverse complement strand
TCGTGTTTCAAATAAGTTGGCTTTCGTCATGAAATCGCGTTGGAAAGACAGCAAGGCTCAATTCGTTCCAATTTTGAAGCCAACTTAGTTCGATTGACAACAGCCGCGAAAGCCCACGGTTTACCTAGTGATGAAATTTTTATGTATTTATTTTATTTATATAGACTACGATTAATACAGTTCATTTTATTTATTTTTGTTCATCATTTTGGTAAAATCTGTAAAATATAAAAAAAATTTATTTGTACCCAAAAGGCACATATGTCTAACCATTTAATTGTTTCAATTGATATTCAAATTTGTAGTTTTGTTTGTTATTGTTTACCATACTTATTTATCTTTTATTCGTCAGCAACTGACCAATAAAAAACATGAAATGTAATAAAAATATATTTATTACGACAAGATGAAATTTCGTAGGCGTAGAGATTTATAATTCGTTCAAAAGTCTAATTATTTAAGAAATTTATTATGTGATAAGTTGAAATACGATAAAGCATACACATCAAAAATATACGAAAAACGCTTTAAAAATTGATGCGATGAAGTCCGACTTAACCCAAATATCCGCGTCCTTGGAATCCGGACGATCCAGAATATCCTTGCCCTGTAATTTTTATACAATAATTCTCCGCCGAAACATTTTGTCGAATTTACCTCCGGATGAAACTCCTCCTCCGAAACCTCCGGCGAATCCAACACCTTGATGTCCGTAACTGGAGCCGACGTACGATCTAACAACACCAAATATATTTCTATTACCGTTCGCGTTCGAATAATCTGTTCGTTGAACGTACGAACTAAAAAAATTATAAAAACCTTTATTAATTGTTCATAATACACTTTGAAAACTCTGTGCTGAAATGTAGCTAAAAATGAAGTGCACGAAGTGCCATGGTTTTTAGATGAAACAAAAATAAAAAATTGAAGTATTGAAATATATGGATAAAATGTGTAGCAAATTTTAAATGTACGTTTTTAGATATTTTTTAATTTATTTTACAATCTCCAACTTCACCAACACCTTTTTAATTTTACTCATAAGCATAAGACGATGAATCTAAAGTTACTTGCTTAATAATTTTTTTACCTGGCGCCGTTTCCGTATCCAGTCGATCTTCCACCACCAAAACCGCCAAAACCTCCAAAACCTCCCAATCCGCCGTTTAATCCCGACTGGCTGGAACCACCAAATCCTGACGAGCTTCCGGAATTGTAATAACCGGCGTACCCGCAAGTCGCTACGGCCAAGACGGCGGCGACGAAAACGAAAATTACCTAAAAGCACCTAAATCAACGCTTTTTTTCGATAACCTTCATACTCACTTTAAAACTCATATTGTTGGACGTTTGATTCGAAATCCAATCGACTTGTGAATAACGGACGTCGTTTGGGCGGTTATATACGATTCTCGATGCGATTTTTTTCAGTTTTGAATGTCCTGCGAACGTGAAATTTAATCTTATCAATCCGTACGATACCATATAGTGTTACTGTGAAAATTACATTCTAAAATTGCTCAATCGACGTTATAGATATTTGTTACTTTGGGTTGTAGAAATTTATCGATTTCTTATTGAGGTTGTTTATAATTACGTGTCACAATGTTGGTCAGATCGTCGGCGCTAAGGGATTCAGAATCAATGAAACGATGAACGAAATTCTCAAAAAAAAAAGGAATTCTACAAAAACAAAATTCAGTGATTTATATTTAAAAAAAACCTACAAAACAAACAGAAAAAAAAAACAAAATTATTAAGAAAATATGAAATGATTTGAAAATTAAAAAAAATGATTTTTATTTATTACAATATTGTGGCAATGGGAAACTTCTTATTTCTTCTATTATTTCTTATTTCTTGCAAATGATATTGATACGGGGACAAGGTGAGTAGCTTAGAGGATTTTATAATGAAGATGGCGACACAGACTAGAGTGGTTAGAGAATAAAGAGGGATCGTTGTTCGATTTGGAAAACATCATGGAGAAGAAGAAGTTTAGAAAAACCATCAAAAAATGAGAGGGTAAATAGAACTGGGAGGGGTAGGAAAAACAAAGTCTTTAAAGAATTGTCGATAACAAAAAGAACTTTGAAAACGCTGAGCAACGAAAAGGAGATACGGGATTTTATAAGATGGAAAAAAAACACAGGAAAACGGGTAGTGGACAAGAGTATACTAATTAGTGCATGGAAGAGCCATTTCGAAAAGGGGGAGAGGACAGTTGGACAGTTTTGAGGGTAAGACTTTCAGAAGAAAAAGGTAGGCAGGAGATAGAGAGGGAAATAAGCTGTGAGGAGATGCTAAGTGTAATAGGAAGAATGAAGAAAGGAAAGGTAACAGGGGACGATGGGGTTGGCTTGTCATAAGTGAGAAAAGTTGGAAAAATATACTTCCAAATCTTTTCTAAATCTTCGGAAAGCTAGCCTTTTGAGCTAAATTCTTTCATCTCCTTCGTCAAACTTTTATTTTGATCTAATGTATCTAATTGAAATTTTCAACATATTTCTCCTCATTATTTTTCTAAATTTCCTAGTTTTTCTAAGTACCGTTCCATTAACTTTCTTTCCGATGATGAAATTCAAAATATGATATTATTCGTAGTCCCTGTCTCCTTTCCCAAAATCCCACTTTCTGCAATTGGCGTGTACCCTTTTCCTAAACTTTTTCCTTCAATCCCATAATTTATCGATCGATTCTGGATTGTTTCAATTTATTAATTGCGTTCGAAACTTACGACGACGACTACATGCTAGAAGTTCAATTAGAAATTTCTACCAGACCTCGCAAGGGGGTAAGGTAAGGAAACGCTCCAAAAATAATGTTTGAAAATCTTTTATTTAACAAATTGCTAAAAACCTTATGCTATAATATTGAAAATTATTGTAAACACAAAACACGGGACGCCCATTGATGCTACAAAAGCGGACGATCTCACTACAATATCCGGAATATCCTGTGATGTCGCTGTTTGCGTATCAATCCAATTCTTGTATGCGGCCACGTCCGTATAAACTCCCGAATAACCCGCTTGGGCACATCCAGCTCCCCAGGAAACGATTCCAGCCAACCGGTCGTCACAAATTAAAGGACCACCAGAATCACCCTGGAATGTTTATTTATTTCAAAATAAAATTACAGATGATTAAAAACTGTTTAAGGAATTACGATGAGGGTTGGTTTGGAAGGAGTTGATAGGTAGAAATAAAAAATATCTAAATTGAAAGAATGAAATAAAAAGAATATTTCTTCGTCATCTTTCAATGATTTACAAATATGTTCCTATTTACAAATTTTTTTTTCTGATAAAATTATTGCGAGAATAATTTGCAAATATTATAGTAGGAAAAATGTATAGTGTTGCTTAGAATGGGTCAAAAATGCAACATGGAAAGTCTAATACAAGTAGTTTGGAGGACTTGGATTGTCCTTATTTAGTAATAAAGAACAAGGACAAAAAAAATGAACTTGAAAACTAAACAACAAGGCAAGTTGTTTAGTTTTCAAGTTCATTTTTTTTCCTCAAATTGAAAAGTATTGGTACGAATTTGATGCGAAACCAATCAAAGTATTGGACTGAATTCGATTGGATTGGCTTGTAAACTAAAAGCAGAAATCCAGACTTGGTATTACACATCAATGTAATAATTAAGATCTGCATCCTGAATTTTAAAAATACCAACCTGGCAAGAATCTTTACCACCAGCTTCATAAGCCGCGCAAAACATTCCATCAGTTATGGTCGGGGGCCCATATTGTTCTTTGCACAATGTAATAGGCACGACTGGTACCGAAACGTATTGAAGTGTGTTGCTAACGTACCCACCCTAAAATTGAAAAACAAAATTATTTAATAAATTAAATAAGTTTACAACTAACCTCCGAGGTTGATCCCCAACCAGAAACATTACAGTACGTGTTATCGATAGGTCTTGTCGTTGCTTGCGGGATGCTGTTTACATATGAAGACCATTGAAATTCTTCCGACACCTACAACGTCTTAAATTGAATCATCTTGGACAGATTCAACATTCTGACCTCAAAGACGAGGTCTCAACAATTGATAACATTGACTAACCAAGCTTACCCTTAATATCGCTATGTCGTTCTCTATAGTATCTTCATTATAATCCTCATGGGTAAATACATGGCTGACTGTTCTGGTGATTGTTTGTTCGGTTTGTACATTAAGGTTCAAATCACCCACTACAACTATAAGGGTGCTTGGTTTGGTGACAGTACCAGCAGACACCATACAATGTGCGGCCGTAAGAACATGTTTCGAGTCGATAATCGTACCTCCACAGAAGTGACCATAACTTGATCTGATAGAAACCTAAAAAGTTGTGTTTTTTCAGATCATTATCTGTATTTATTGAGAAAAAGTGTTAGAAAATTTTTAATCGTGTCAAGGCTACATTATAAATTTATTTGATATTTTTATGTCGTTGGGCGAATTTTGCAAAACTTGATAGAAATGTAACAAAAATACCTGGTAATAGAAATCAGCTCTGTTGACGACAGGATCGCCACCCACAATTCTAAATTTGAAATTTGTATTTTGATTTGAGGGTAAATCCGCTGCTGGTGTTGGTGTTTGAGTTTCTTCTTGTCCGCATGTTAGAGACACACCTTTAAGATTTCAAAGATAATAGACGTTTGATCTCGTTGGAAAGATTGTTTGGGAACGTATATATATATATATAAAAAAAAACAAATGTTACTCACACGTTAATATAAATAAAAAGGGTGTGATGTTCATTATGATAACGCGACGGAATGAGTAAGGTTTTGTTACATCGGTAAGAATATGGGCAAAACGAGATAAGATAAAACATATCAATGGCAATGCCAATCACTGAAATAATTTGAAATTCATTATTTTGTGATAAAATTACTGGAGCGTATAGGCAAAACAATGGACAGGGAAGTGATGAAGAATCAAAAAATCTGGTAATATCTTTAACCGACCGCAGTATAATAATAATAATCTTTAAAACCCAACAACATCAAATGCGATAAATTTTGATAAAAATGAATAATTTAATAATAAAAATTACAAAAATATTTGAAAAAAAAACGAATCACACAATTAAAAAAAAAAAAAGATGTAAAAAAACAATTAACAAACGAAAAAAAAAATTTTAAATTAAATTTATTTAATTTAAATTTATTTTTAAATTAAATTTATTTTTAATAATTAATTTTCGTTACTAATTCAGTTTGTATGGGTTTAGTTCTTCTTAAGTTTATTATTTTTATTTTGTGTGTCATTTTGTTTTCATTTATTAATCGTTTTTAATTTTTTTTTTTATGTGGCGTTTGGTTGTTTTGGGTTCGTCTATCCAGTCTATTATTTTTAAATTAAAAAAATATATTTTAATTACTCTATTTATGTTTTCAAAACACACTCAAAGTTTGCACGTTAATATATTACACTATGGCATTTGTTTTTTTTTGCAGTTTATTTATTTATTTCAAATGTTATTTTTATTTATTCAGTTTTATATACTTTGACATTTTTTTCTTTATTTTTGTATTTTTTTGTATTATTTATTTTTTTAGAAAATTTTTATTTTCTTCAATATTTTTTAATATTTTTGTTTCAATATCGTTATCACATCATTAACATGTAGCAACTTAAGCAAAAATTTTTGCAATTTTTTTGATATAACTTTTAATTTTTTTAGGGTTTCGTTGTCCTTTTATTCAAATAAACAAGGATAGACAAGTGAAATTCTGATAAAAATTTAAAAACTTAACAGCAAAGTTAAAAATTTCAAGAAAAATGCTAAATTGAAAAATTACAAAATCAAAAGATAAAATGTCATTTTTCGTTCCTTTCCAATTTTTATCTGGATTTTTCCAATTTGTTTAAGCCATTTTTTCTATGATTTATCTGCTTTTATACATTCGCACTTTTTTACGTTAACATTATTTTTAATTTTCAATGTTTCTGACTTTTTTCCCTCATGTTTTAAATGCAGTTACACTGTGTCCATTTTTTTATATTATGCTCTATGAACGTTATTTTTTTAAATTTTTTAATTTAATTTGATTGGAAAACAGAAAATTGGAATCGCCTTAGATTGGGTTTTGCTTGATTTTGTCGCAGTTTTCCGACGTCTGTCAATTGTTTTCAAAGAAAACTTATTTTTGTGTTTTACGTACTTATTTATTTTTTACATTTTTCATTCATTTACATTTTTTATTTCTTTGTTAGTTAGATTTTGCGAATATTTTAATAATTGTCATTTTAAATTATCAGTTTTTTACCGAATGGTTTGATTTTCTTTGCCTTAACTTTATTTTTTTAGAATTTTTTTTGCGTACTCAATCGTTGTTAATCAATTTATTTTTTTTCCCTTGTATAATGGGTTGGTTTTATTTTTCGTTTTTATTTTTTTTTTTTTAAATAATTTTATTCTTTTATGTACTACTAAAAAAAAATGAAAATTCAAAAAAAATTAGGGTCACACCATGTCCCCTTTATAAATGAATTTCTAGCAATTTTCCATACAAGTATTGCTTAAATTCTTTCAATCTATGAAAAACGTTATCGGTTAAAATTTTTCTTATTTTAAAAGCCTTACAATCCTGAGTAAAATCCAAAAATGTTTTGTGATTATCTTATCTTTGTATATTTATCGTACTTTTTATTCGTGAACAAGCAACCAGTAAAAAAATTCCACAAAACTCTAATTACCTTTAATTCGATGAAGCAACCCAGCTTTTAAATCATAGTGCTATAAGAAATTAATCAGAATTGTTCAATAATTGTTGAAAGGATCAAAACTTTTGGGATGCGTTGGAGGTCTATTCACCATATCTACACTGCAACGTGTATTTGTGGTTCTGTGAAATAATCCTAAAAAAAATAATTGATTCTAGTTATTTCAACTGAATGATACCAATTTTATTGTTATTGATATTTTTTATCTTATCTCGTTTTACCAATATTCTTACCGATGTAATAACACTTTATTCATTTCGCCGCGCTATCATTATGAACATCGCACCCTTTTTATTTGCATTAACATGTAAGTATTATTTATTTTATGTAAATGATAAGAGAATACTTTCGACAAAAGACCAAACTTCTAATTGAAATCTTAAAGGTGTACGTCTAACAAGCGGACGAGAAGAAATTCCAACGAATTCAACACCTGCGGTGGATTTAGCAGAAAATCAAGATTTTAAATTTAGAATTGTGGGTGGAGATGCTGTCGTCAACAGAGCTGAATTCTATTACCAGGTATCTATATTAAATTGCAAAGATTTTGCAACAAAAAAAAAACTACGACTATTATGACGAGCCTTATCGCCTCATTTTTTTTTTTATCCCCATTTAATAGAGATAATGATTTGAAATGTAATATAGAATAAATATCTTTTTAGGTTTCGATCAGGCGCGATAATAGTCACTTTTGTGGAGGTACCATTATTGACTCGAAACATGTACTTACGGCCGCACATTGTGTGGTTAATGGTGATACTGTAACTAAACCGTCTGCCATTAGAGTTGTAGTGGGTGACTTGAATATTTATACCCAAACTGAACAAACGATTAGCAGAACAGTTAGCCATATATTTACTCATGAATATTATAATGGAGATACCATAGTAAATGACATAGCGATATTAAGGGTAAGGTAATCAGGTTATTTGTCTCAAGCTTGAACTCAAAAATTTGAACTTGAATTGAAAATGCTATCTGACTACATTCAATTGAAGACATTTTAGGTGTCGAAAGAATTTGAGTGGTCTTCGTATGTAAACAGCATTACCCAAGCAACCACAAGACCTATTGATAATACATACTGTAATGTTTCTGGCTGGGGGGCAACTTCGGAAGTTAGCTATAACTTATAACTAACTTAAAAATTTCGGCTGAAATGTTTTTTTTTTTATTATTTAGAATGGCTATATTAGTGACTCACTTCAATACGTGTCAATACCAATCGTCTCTACCAGAATATGCAGAAGTCAATATGGGGATACAGTTATAACTGATGGAATGTTGTGTGCGGCTTATGAATCTGGTGGTAAAGATTCCTGCCAGGTTAGTATTTTAAACTTTAGTAAAAAGAGGATTATCTAGGTTCACTGTAATGCCAAGCGTGGGTTTCATTCCAGTGCTTTTAGTTTTCATCACTTCCTTTCCTCGTAGTCTCTTATCCCATTTCTCTCATATACACAAAATTTCCATATTTTCTTTTTGATTTTCACATTGAATATCACTAGTTTTGAAGAACAATAAATTCAAAATAAAAGAAAAAAGCATTTTTGTTCTAAACTGGATGAAAGGAAAAGGGAAGAAAATCTAATGGAGATGTGGAAAAATTTGAAAATTATAAATCAAGTTAATGAAGAAAGAAGATTTCACTTTTGTCGTCTTCTTTTCACTTAGATCATGATTCAATGATTTTATCAATGAAAATCAGTATTATCCTTCTTCATCCAAAATAAATTAAATAGTAATGAAAATTAATTCTAGGGTGATTCTGGTGGTCCTTTAGTTTGTAACAACGAATTGGTTGGAATTGTTTCTTGGGGATATGGATGTGCTCAACCGGGTTATTCAGGAGTTTATACGGATGTAGCTGCATATAGAAATTGGACTTATACGCAAATAGCACGATCGTCCACTTACGTACCTTCAATAAGTTTATCGTGCATTGTGTTTACAACAATTTTCAATATTTTGGTATACAATTTTTAGTATATCAATATTTTGATTAAACAAATGCAGCCGTTAAATTCTTTAAAATCGCTTCCCTTTGTGATGTTTTATCCGCCGATACGTTCGTAAAGCTTTCGTTTACGCCATATTCTGCCCTCCAAGACTAATAATAATTTATAAAAAATTAGATAACAAAAAAAATACATGAAGAAAGAAAAAGCAAAAATTTTTTGCTGAATTTTTTGAACAATAAATTACCAAAAAAATTTCAAAATTGATGTTTGATCAATAACGCCTATAAACACGCAACCAGCATTACGCACTTAACATCATGCAATACTGTTGCATAACCTGTAAGACTTTATCGTTGATTGAATACTTTACTTATTGATGACAGTTCGCACTACAGTTCGCACGCTAATAATAATTTATAAAAAAAATACGTGAAAAAAGAAAACGTTTTTTTGCAGAATCTTTTGAACAATAAATTACAAAAAAATTCAATATTTGATGTTTAATCAATAACGCCTTTAAGCACGCAACCAACATTACCAACATCGTCCAATGGCGTTGCATAACCTGTAAGGCTTTTCTTATTGATGACAGTTTGTACGGTAAACCATTAATTTATTACATGTTTGTCGTAAGTATTAAATATAATTTATTATGGATCACAAAGAAGAACAAATTAACGAAATAGAAGCATTAGAATCAATTTATTACGGTGATGTGGACAGTAAGTTGTTCGTTTTCACGGTTGACATGCACCCCTAACCTATAAGATTCCCATAAATTCAAAAAAATAACCTTGCGATTCCAGTAATATCAACAGAACCATATCACAAATTCACAATACCCATAAAATCGGAGGAATATGAGTCGGACGGCGATGCGGGACTGTCCTGTAATTTAACGTTCACATACACGGCGAAATATCCGGAAGAATCGCTAATAATCGAAATTGAAGACCCGGAAAACTTCAACGACGGCCACGAACGTAAATTATTAGATTATTTAAACGAACAGGTGAGTACGATACGAAAAAATCGATCAAATTAACTGATTCAATCGAAAAGGTACGAGAAAATCTAGGTATGGTCATGGTGTTTACTTTAGTTTCGAGCGCACAAGAATGGCTGAACGTAAAATGGGACGAGATAAAGAAAGAACGTGAAGATGAAAAAATGCAAAAGTTGAAAGAGGAAGAAGAAGCTGAACAAGTACGTGTCAAATTAAAACTTATTTATCTGATTTGTTTATTTTTAGAAACGATTTGAAGGAACCCGTGTTACGGTAGAAACGTTTCTGAGTTGGAAAAAAAAATTCGAAGAAGACACGGGTATCGTTAAAAAGAGGGAATTGCTTGAAAAGGAAGGAAAGAAACTTACTGGAAGGGAGATGTTTGTCATAGATAAGACGATGAATGAATCTGATCTCAAATTCTTAGATGAGGGTAATTTTTTTATATTTTTATTGTAATTTGTTATTACATGTGTTTCAGGTGATACGGTAAAAGTTGATGAGTCCTTGTTTCAAGATTTGGATGATTTGGATTTAGATGATGAAGATGATGATGACTACAGGCCAGGTGACAGCTACGATAGTGAAAGTACATGAGAATAGGGAAGAAACTATTATTAATTTTTTTAGTTTTATTGTTACGTATTTTTACACTATTGTTACAATACTTAAGTCATTAATTATTGAACTAATAAAAATATTTCAAAATATTTTTAATCAGTCTTGGTGATATTTTATTTACCAATTGTTATTATACGGGAATAAAATTTATTCACATGGGAAGATCCCTATTTTTATGGTAAAACGGGCTTACTAATTTTTAGTTATTGAGAACTATTAATCCTCTTTGATTTAACTATTCATATTCATAAGTAGATCATATAGTACTTAGTATTTGATGAAAATATTTTCCACTTTTTTTTGCAATCTGATGAATGCTTTTTGACTTGAACAAAAATCTTCATTAATGGGAAAAGATAACTTGTGTGTAACCCAAATTCGCAAAAACGGCGGTTCTATCTTCATTTTAAGTTTTCGAAAAATGTCATTTTTTGCATGGGCATTCGGTCCTAAGTACGGTCCTGTGTCGGGTTGAAAGTCAACTTCCTTTGGCAGGAATGACATGAAATGTTGCAAAACAACCTTTATTGTCGATAATTGGGCGTTATTTTCATGTTTTACTCAAAACTAAAATATTTTTTTCTGGCTCACCCTTTACACAAACGACGGTCTTATACCGTCGTTTTTGCGTATTTGTGGTTGGGTTGGGTCGGCTATCACCTGTTAAAATAGTAGGAATAATCGTTTATAAATATAATTTTTATTCATAGAATTTATCATTTTTTTTATTTATTCCAAATCGATAAATTAAATATTAAAAGTTTTCTATCTCGAATCAAAAAAAAGGAAAACTCATAAATTTTACATAAAAAAATTGTGTTGCGTGTCTATATTTTTCTTTTATTTGGTGTCCTTTTAACAATTCATTCTTGAAGTTCATTAATATGTAGTTAAACGTAAGTTTCCCCATATTCAACACGCCCGCCAGCTATAAATTAACCCTCGTAGGTAATTTATTTCCAAAGATCGGAATAACTTCGAGTTAGCGGCAATCCGCCGAAAGCTCCGACTTGCGCGTTGGCCACTACGAATGCGCACACCGCCACCGTTAAACTCGAGCTTTTCCTGCTAAATTTACCCCAAACGTCGAAATCAATAGAAGTCGCGAGCTCCCGGCGTGCAGACGAGCTT
Organism: Lethrus apterus; assembly: GCA_018397195.1. NCBI lineage: Eukaryota > Metazoa > Arthropoda > Insecta > Coleoptera > Geotrupidae > Lethrus > Lethrus apterus. Next base: position 6,699 of record JAFFZR010020203.1, on the reverse strand, counting down.
TCGCAGGTCGTTCATATGACATTTTCTCACGAATCGGGTAAAGATGCAATCCGGTTGAAAAAATCGCACTGGGCGATGATCTTGGAAAATGTCGGTGTCGTAGTGTTTTGTTGTGTAAAACGTCTTTTGGGTTAAGTTTTCGTCGGTCGGGAAACATGCATTTACATTTCGAGAGGACCGTCAACGCGAAAAGCGACTGTTCGATTTTGTCGCTCACCTGGATGGGGAAAGTACCCGACGAACTGCCGGAGGTAATTTGAATTTTTACATAAAAAATTGTATAATATAAAAAAATTTAAACATAAATTGTGGCTATAAATATTTTAAATTTTTATGAAGATAAAAAAACTTACAAACTTGTATTAACATTGCAAACACAATGCAACGGTTTCGGATTTTAAAACCTCATCAGTACAAATTATGCCATGGATGGTATTTAATATTGTTGATTGATTTTTAAATCGACGTAATTTCTTTCTCAAAATACAAATTGAAACAAGTAAAAATAAACAAATCGTATTAAAACTATAAAAATTCTATTAAACGCTTAGGTAATTGAACAAAAAAAATAGATTTCGCTGAAATAATTTAAAATTTTAAAATGACGTCAATTTAAAAAGTTTATAGAAAATTTCAGCAAATTCGCTGATATCTTGAAGTGGATATCTTAAAACATCTTACTAATAGTAATGGGCTAAATACAGATCCTTGAGGTAAGATCTCAATTCATCCTAATGACTTTACGCCCTTCAACTTCAATTACCCATAACTCATAACCTCATAAGAAAACCTTAGATATCGCATTTAGCAAATTCAGGTCAAGTATAGCAACGAAACCGCACAAAAACTTTTCCATCGATCAAATTTCCTCATCGTTCTTCGTATTAACTAGTTTAAAACTATCGATCGTAGCTTACAACGTTGTTCTTAGTTAACTGATAAAATCAAATGGAAAATATATATTTTAATATATTTTAAATTTGTGTGATGATTTAAGATTTTAATAAATTAGAAATTACAAAATATATATTTGTTTTTTGGAATCTTTCATTCGCAAATATGTTAATTATTTATTACGGAAACACTGTAAACAAATAGATTGATTTTTTATAAAAAATAGTCATTCGGTCTGAATCCAGTTCATTTTAAACAAACTTGTCCTATAAACCCTCGATAACGAGATTAATATTAAAAAAGCTCCTGAGTCTGAAAATACTGAAAATGTAAAAATATACAGGTGTTTAATTAAAAAAAATAAAAATAAAACATCCAGTATACATTACATTATTTTTATATGATAGAGAAACTAAAACCATACAACTTTTATACAGGCTGCTTCTGAAATAAGTACAGATATTTTAACAGGTGATAGCTGACAATAGCCCAACCCCAAATATGTAAAAATGACGGTCCTATGTTGAAAGGTGTGTCAGAAAAAAATATTTCAAATTTTGAGTAAAATATGACAATAACGCCGAATTATCATCAATAAAGGTTGTTTTGCAACATTTCATGTTATTTCATTTCATGTTATTCATTTCATTCCCGCCAAAGGAAGTTGAGTTTCAACGCGACACATATTGAAATGGACACATGACATGATCTTACTTAGAACCGAATGCCCACATTAAAAAAATGACATTTTTCGAAAATTTAAAATGAAGATGGGACTGCAGTTTCTGCAGATTTGGGTTAAAGTCAGCTATCACCTGTTAAAATATCTGTACTTATTTCAGAATCACCCCGTATTTAGCATTTTTTTTTTTATGTAACATTTTCAGTATTTTTAGATTCAGAAGTTTGAGAAACCCTATTGCAGTTTATGCTATATGGCTACTAACTATTAATAAAATAGTTATGCATATGATTTCTTATAAGATAATCATAAGTTAAAAAATTTTAAAAAACATTTTTTCATGTAAAAATTTGATCTTGATCATTGAGTGGGAGAAACTTTTCCACGATTTAAACCTTAGGCGGCTCTCACATCAGAGCAATAAGCAACAGGCAATATTTTTTTAACGAGCTTAACAATAAGTCAATAAATATTGCTGTTTCAAAAAATGTCGTCATCTACAGAAGAAAATAACCACTTCTTCTTCTTCAGATGACGACATTTTATGAAATAGCGATATTTATTATCAAGGTCTAGGGTCCAAGCCTTAGTTGCGGACATTGTATTATATCACAGATATAAATTTTCAATGTTTGTGACTTTGAACTGGCCTTCCGACCGACTATTCTGATTAGGTTTTCCACGTTTGTAGCAGCGTAAGCTGGAATAGGCTCTAACATCTGTAAGTCGGTTGTGGCCGCAACCAAATCCCTCCCTCTCAGTCCATATAAGTTTTTCGAACTTGGGAGAAATGGCGAGACGGAAGCAAGTGATTTAAAAAAATATTGCCTGATGCTTATTGCTCTGGAATGAGAGCCGCTTTTTTGTATGCCACATTCAATAATGAAACTTTTCGTATCACTTTAGCTTTTGCATTCCAACTGATAAAACTTTCGCAGACAATGCGCTTTCGAAAGACTAACTTTTCCATTCAAACGCGAATATTTCAATCTCATCCCGTTTGACTTTTCCACGTCGTCGGAACTTTTATTCGTATAGCGATCGTATCCACCATTTTTTTTTTTTTATAGGTGAGTCAACCAAAGACAAATATGTATTTTCATAATTGCCACTACAAAGATACCCGTAATGAAACAACAAACGTGTGCAGAGTATTTCTCGAGCGAAGGAAAAACAAACAGTGCGGGCAATCCGGCGCCCAATCTCACACAAACCGATATCGCTATTTTGCATGGGGTTGTGCGTTCCTTCGGGCTAAATTGGGGGAACGCACATCCGCAAGAACGGGCCTTTTGTCGGCTCCAAAATTACATTACGAAAGCTCGACGGCACGCACATTCTCAACGAATCGGCATGAAAAATATCTTTTTTTTTTTTATTACTTTTCTGGAAATATAACAATTTTTTATCAATGATTACCTCGATCCATAAGAGATTTTTCCATTTACTTATTTTCAATTTAACTCTCTGCATTTAGTGACATCAATTTTTTTTACTTTTTTATAGGACAAAATTTTTAAACTGTTATTTAATAATATTTTTTGCGCAAAATTTTCATGTCATGTCCCCCTTTTCATACAAATTCACGCCCCTCCACTTCCTTAATAGTCGACAATTCACGGAGGTATTTAAATAAAAATTAAAAAAATAAACAATGTTTTCCAAAATATTCATTAAAATTTTAATAGTACGAAAAAACGATACAATACAAAACCATATAAATCAAAAATTACTATTCGAAAAAAATAATAAAATTTCCAAAAGTAGTCATTTTTTGGGACGTTCTTCTTTTTTTGACAGAAAGTCAAGTTTTCTTATGAAAAAATGATGAAAAATGTTATAATGCAAACTGACACTACGCGGTGACAAATTTAAACATCCGATATATCCATCGTCCATTAATAACTGCGTCAACTCCATTATCCATTATAAACTCGTAGAACGCAACGTGCGGCTTAAGGTCACGTGTCGCTAATTTACGTTGTGTTTCCACCCTTAGCTGTTGCCACCGTCTATAAACGCCCCCATGCACCCCACCGATCCGCAAACAAACGACACGTCTGGTCTTTTGTCTTTACACGTTCACTCAACGCGGAAATTACGTTTTCCGGCATCTGGACGAAGCGACGATCTATTTTTTTGCTTTTAGGAAACTCGACGAACGGTGGAACCCACACGTCGCCACTTTATACTCCCCATCGCGATCGATAAGATTATTACGAAGAACGTTCACGAATCGAACTAGAAGGAAAGACAGTTCGAATAGAAAAAATTACGGTGGTTTCGTGAAACGAGTTTTTTCGATAACAAGTTGTACCTATTAGCAAATCGTAACAAAAACAATCGAAAGTTAACTGTTGTTTTAAAATAGTAAGAAGGAATTTTTAAAAAACTCTGAAACAGGTCGATTTTATTTTTAAAAAATACACATTAATACCTTCCGACTTTCATTTGTTTTTTGATATGACGTCATCACAAAAAAATTTAAATGACGGCATAAATTTTTTTAGTGGAATCCGATAGTGATTTTTTTACCCCCTATCACCGTGCAAAAAAAACATAAAGTTGCATAAAAAAAATTCTGAGAAAAATCGAGTTGAACATTATTATTACTATTATTATCATGGTATCTTGTTTATTCAAGGTTTTAAGATAAAAACGAAAGGTACTTCAAGAAAGTTACGTACCGTTCATGGTCTGAATTATTTGTTATCTAGGATATCAACATTACATTTTCAGAACGATTTTTCTCAGAACTTTTTTTAGTGCAATCTTATGTTTTTTTTTCACGGTCATAAATGATAGAAAAATCACTATCGTTGTCATATAATGATGACGTCATAACTACAAAACAAATGAAAGTCGGAACGTGAATCGCACATATTAATGTGTATTTTTAAAAAATAAAATCGGCCTGTTTCAGCGTTTTTTTAAAAAACCGGTTGAATTCGCTTTTTTTTTTAAATATTCCATACTTTCATCCCACCCTGTGGGAGATTATATTACACATCAAATTTTTACGAAGCATTTATTTATAAATAATGTAGGGCCTATGATTGTCCTTGGGGTATTTCAAAATGCTACTTTTTTGTTTTGACCTATTAGTATTCTTTAACATATTGTATTCATTTATCTGTGACGTAAAAGACAAAGCCTATTCTATTATATGTTTTCTCTAAATTTGATTTTTATTGAATGCTTTCTTAATATGTATATATGTATAAGAAAAAACATTTTGGAAGTTGCGGTCTTTGCGGATAATATGCTCAAATTTCTTCAGTTGAAGCTTACATTTTAAAACTTCTCCCACTTTGTGTTGTTGTTGTGCTTTCATTTTTAATGGTTTCGGGCAGTAACCATATCAGCCATATCAGTCACTCAATTTTTTAATTAGCTATTTAGGTTTTAGTGTAATGTGTGTGTTTTTTTATTTTTGTCTTGGAGTAAGAGGTTGTTACTCTAGAAATCCGCCCATTCCTCTAGAGCACCGTTAATTGTACGCAAACGATGAATGCTGCCGGCACCTCCCGACTATATGTATTTATTCTGAAAAGTTGTCGTTTATTAATTATTAAATTATCACAACACAAATCCTACGCTTTTAGGTTTTTTTTTTTTGCTCAAGATTATTGATTATTGATTATTTATATGTTTTTTCATCCTCAAATTTCTTAATTTTCTTCTTTGTTGGCCTAAATCTTCAATAAAATTCAATGATTATAAATAAATTCAATATAAATGAAGAAGTCAAAAATTATCTACATACTAAAAGAATAATTCCGCCATTTCCTTTTACTCAAAGATTTTTAAACTTCTAATGTTGATGAATTTTCTTTTTCTTCTGCTAACGTGCGAATAACATTACAACAGAGTACAGTATTTTGGCAGATGCATCTTTAATTATAGTAGGCCTTGATTGAACATTCCAGGTTGGCAACATTGACTTTGATTGATTAATTAAAAACTAACTAAAACGAACATTTCATAACAAATATGATTTTTATAAACTGAGATGTTTTATTAAATTTTTACTCTAAAGTTCAAAACTTTCAAAACAATACAATTACATAAATGTCAGTGTCGCGTCATTATTTATTAATCAATGTCAGAGTCGAAAAAAGATTAGTCAAAGTAAGCCATGAACAAAAATCGGCATGTCTTTACTTAAATCACTATTTATTTCTTAATGTCAAATTGACGTTTGTGAAAAATGTTGTATTATGAAATTCTTCATAACAGACAACGTAAGAATAATGCCATTCACCGTTACCTGTTTCATTTCCATTTCTAAAATAGGATTCTAAAAGAAAAGCTTTGATTTGTTTTGACAACATTTTTGACAAACGTCAATTTGACATTAAGAAATAAATAGTGGTTTAAGTAAAGACATGCCGATTTTTGTTCATGACTTACTTCGACTAATTTTTTTCGATCACACTGTACGGGGTGTCCCCGAAAGGTCTGTACAAGATAATAACACATATTCCTGATGCCAAAATAGAACGATTTAACCCAACTTACCTCTATTCAAAGTTGCTTCGTTTAGCCGCTAGAGGGATACAAATTTCCTGAAAAGAAATCGTTTTTTCGAGAAAACTTTCTAACGCTTATCGCGATTGTGACCAAATTTGGTATGTGGATTTGTGCTAAAAGAAAGCATTAGTTGACATGTTATTTTCTCTTCTGCGTGTTTTTTAAGTGGTCAAAAAATGGTCATCCACATCTTAAGAAGCTCATATTTTTTTTGTTATTAGATGAATACTTTTGAAACTTTTTTTGCTGATAGACACATAAGTTACCTACATTTCTTGTCTCTTGCTCCATTTCGTCATTTCTCATAGTTTAGGCAGAAAAAAATAATAACCCTAAACACGAACTAGAAATTTTAATTAAATCAACGAAAAATTTCACAACAAATGTTCGAGAAAATACCGCCTTCTGCATTGCTAAGATTAACACGTCGTAAAAAATTGAACTGGATTCTTCTCATCATTTCGACATCGTTTCTTAGAGTGTCTACTGCATTTTGGATGCGTTGCCATAATTCCTGCAGTAGACACTCTAAAAAACGATGTCGAAATGATGAGAAGGGTCCAGTTCAAATTTTTACGACGTGTTAATCT
>JAFFZR010020200.1:0-19022 GCA_018397195.1 Lethrus apterus | reverse complement strand
AAAAAACCGGTTGAGTTCGCTTTTTGAAAAATATTCCATGCTTTAATCTCACCCAACATTAAATTTTGAGATCGATTTTTCTCAGAATTTTTTTAGTGCAACCTTATGATTTTTTTGCATGGTCATAAAGGGTAGACAAATCACTATCGGATTCCACAAAAAAAATCTGTGTTGTCATTTATTTTTTTTTGGGATGACGTCATAACTACAAAACAAATGAAAGTCGGAAGATGAATCGCACATATTAATATGTATTTTTGAAATCAAAAATCGACCTGTTTCGTCTTTTTTTAAAAAAACCGGTTGAGTTCGTTTTTATTTTAAATATTCCTTACTTTTTGTCCTCACTGTATACAGGCTGTTGTATTTAAAATAATGGAGATATGCCCAATTCAAGTTGACTGAATTTGCGCTTTAGGAACTAACACCCAGTATATTAAAATACAACTAAGATATTTCAAAATTTCGTTCACTTATTCTAAAAGGTAATTAAAACACAAGCACTTTTTTCAAATAATGTAAGTGACATAATTTTCAGAAAATCAAAAATATCTCGGAAATTAACGAGTTTAGGGCAAGAGTTATATCTTTTTTGTTCATATTTTATTGGTACTTCGAAATATACAATAATATAGGGAGTATTGTATTTAAAAAAAAACTAAATTGAAGTCTATATCACAGTTACGAAACACCCTGTATACATATCAATAATTTTAAATTATAGACCAATCATAATCCTACAACTATTTGTAGAAATTTTTTTTTCTATCAATTTTTCATAAATTTTCATTTTTTTTTTTTTGTTTCTCGACATTTACCGTAGAAAATTTTTCGTCCAATTTTCGTCTCAATAAGAATAAATTCTGTAACTTTGATAAAAAGTTGATGATCGAACAAGTCAATAAGTCAATAATCTCAAATCATAGTTGGGGACATACGAATTTTATTACAAAGGTAAAGTTTATATTGTAACTTTGCGTTGGTCTTCCCTAATCCTCGCAGCGAATCCTGAAGTTACTAACAACTCTAAGTCGGCTGTGGACGCAACCCTAAAGTAATTGCGTACGACCCGTTAAGTTGGCATACCAGAGGCTTCAATAAAATTAAATTATCAGAGATTTTGGTTTTGAAAATTTGAAGAAAAAAACGAAGCTGAAAGAAAAAATACAAATGTGTAAAGATAATAAAGAACATGCTAGAAGAAAATGAATTGAATGTGGAATTCTGTGGATGTTTATTTGTGTATTTTATTTGGTTTGATATTTAAACAAATAATATAATATCGTTGTGGAGTTTACGTATAATTAAATGTTAAATAATTTATTAATAAATTTGCGTAATATTTGGGTTTTGTCTAAAATTATTACTATTTTTTATTTATAGATTGAAATCAACGAAAAGGACCCAAATGAACAATTTCCTGATGCCGAGAAATGCGCTTCGAAACGTCGTGTCGGTCTGAGAAAAAAAGATTATAGCAGCCTTGCGTGTGTCCAACTGGCCAAACCAATGGAAAGTGCATTAGAATGAAACAGTATTTTTTTATTGGTTCAAACCTTCTTCCATGATATCCTTCAATCCTTCAATCAATTTATTATATTTTAAAGCAAAATAAACATTTTTTCTGTTAAAAGTTTAAAAGAAAAAAACCCGAGAAAAGAAGTCTTCAAATGAAGTTTTATATTACAATATTGCTTCTACTATAAATAGCCGGGTGTTTCAGAATGTTAATTTCTTGTCGGCGTGTAACTTATCTATCTGGAGAAGGTTATTAATGAAAAGGTTAAAACATAAATTGCAGTGATGGCCATCTATCGACTTTAACTGGATTCTATGAGGGCAGAAGTTCTTGCAGTTATATATTTTCTCTTTTTTGTCTTTATTGCACACTTTGTATTATTTTACACTCAAATTGGTGGATTTAATGGTTATACATATTTATTTTCATTTGCTTGTGTACATTATTAGTATTATTTTTATATTATTCTACTTACTAAATTTCTAGTTATTAGTTTTATTAGCTTTAAGTTATTATTATAATTATTATTATTTTATAAGTATATTGAATTTATCAGTAAGTTTCTGTATTATTATTATTTTATAAACTGTTAATTAGCCTTCAAATCCATCTTTAAAAAATACACATTTGAAATCGCCACGGGACGTATCAAGTCAATTGGTAATATCTTACATAACATTCCTCATACCACGTTACTACTTCACTAAATCCGTTTTTATTTTGAAATCCTTTTGCACAGTTTTTTCTAAATTGTATTGGAAACTTTATACGAAAACAAAAAAAATAACTCACCATTTTTTTATCGTCAATTTGACTGACGGAAAGGACGTGCAGATTAATACTGACGACGGTCGTTGGTGTATCTGAAAATATCGATTATTTACGCTCACCTTCAACATTAAAGTTGTTACAAAATCAATTAATTTCATATTTAGTAAATTGTTTCCATAATTTTGAATTACCGAATGTAAATTTTATTAATTAATATGCCATATGATAATGAATACTACTATTTCAATGAATTTTTCTTAAATTCTATTTTACGACAAATAATTATTAATATTATTAAATATAATATGAAAATGAAGATAAAAACGGTTCGTTACTGCCTTGTTAAAATTATTCGACATATTTCTAAGCTCTCTGTGCATGTGAATTATTTAAGAACAAAAATAAATTACCTGAATTATTACCAACGGTTGGTTTAATTTGTGGGTCATATTGTTCAGTTGCCAATAACACATCCAAAATATCTTTCCTATCTTGCTGAAGATTGGCATTTCTTTAAAAAGTTATTGTATTCAATACAAATAATTGTTAATGAAAATACAGATAGTTAACTTACGTGAAAACCAATAATAAATAAAGAAAAACTACAAATTTACAAAACATTGTATCAGTTTATCAGTTACAACGCACTACTGTCTTATTCTACGACACTTGCGACTGTATTATAACCGTTTGGTAATGGTACCGTTTATCTAATCGTCTTCAATTAAATAATGTATCAAAATTTCACGACTTGATGGTAAAATTATGCTTATTTGTCTGCAACCGTATGCAAAATCCGCAATTATCTCGTCGTGCATATTACAATTGCTTTGATTTTGACACGGCTGTGGGCGGTTGTAGCACACTTGAATATTTTTAATCGAATAGCGAAACACAAAGGTGAAATTCCGGAAAAAAATCCAAATGGAAATTTTAATGGGACACATTGTTTGAATTCGATGCGATAAAGCGATGAAATTTTTAAAAGCTTTCGCATTCGAATGAATATTAATGTCAGATGCAAACTGCATTGTTGATGTAAAGGACCGTGAGGCATGCGAAATAGATGAGTTTTCAAAGTTTTTTTTTTGCATAGTTTGTATTGTAGTAAAACTCACTTTTCACGGCTTCAAAACTAACGTTCTTTATTCTCCGCCATTCGCCATAAGAATCCCCTCATCCTCCTTGCTAACCCTGCACTGCCAACTTCCCTCATAACGCTCCAAATTCAAATTTAAGATTGAAATTACTGCAGTATGAAGATTTTTCATTCTCATAAATATTGTGACACCGTCCTCCATGGTGTATTTTTTTTTTTTCAAATTCATTAATTTTCTCTGGTGGAACTAAAAATTTGACTAAATGTTTAAATCCGATCTTACAGATTAATCTAAAGGTTTATTTACGACGATCCTATCTATAGGAAGTTTGTGATAACGTTACATGCAAATCTCGCCTATCCACACTACGGTACACTCATTAATCACTGGTGGAAGCTACACTAATGAGTCCTTAAGGACGAAACCGATCTGTAATTTTTGATACCTTATCGTACACAACAAGACGATAGCCAACGTAATATCAAATACATTGGATAACCAGAAAAAGTGGAATTTTGGAATCAATTAAACATTCAAAATAAAATTTAAAAAAAGCGTTCCTTCGTGAACTTTCTTTAGATTTTAATGTTTGAGTAAGAACACGATCGGGAATATTAATCTACAACAAATCTGTAACACAAGCTTCTATATAAACACGCTAATCCGCATAAACGACGGTTCCATAATTACGGATATAGAAGAAAAACCACTATAGGTTTTGTTATTTATATGATACAAAAATATGTAGTTATTTGATTTGGAATATTATTTGTTACGTACATTATTACCATATAATTTGCGTATACAAATGATATCCCATTGTAAATGGTGGTTCGAAACTTAATGCATCGAAACACAAACCCACACGCAAATTCAGTTTAAGCTTTGCAAGTTTGAATCCCTTCGCGCACGTAACGTAATAACGATTTCAATTATATTCCAAATAAATTCAATTTTATTTACGTTTTGTGTGCGTGTTTATCGTAATACTTTTTCCACTGATGATTTAACTCGCGTACAAATCGAATATAATTTAGAAAGTTACCACCATATTTCCACGTAGCTTTCTTCAAAAATAAGATTTTTCCCACGTCTTCTTCAATTAATATCAATTAGTTGTGTACGAAGTATAGATAAATTGAGTTATAGAGGACGGAGATGTTAAATAATTAATAAATGGCAACGGCGGAGCGGGGTAGTAAACTACTAATCGATAGATTTGCTAAAATATATTTATATAAATTTCGATTTCAAATTCTTACATATTGCGCCATCTACATTTTAATAGCTACATAAAACAAATACATGGAAACTATTTTCTAAACTTTAAATTAAAGTAGATCTGGTTTTAGAATTAACTTACGTCTGATAATTATTATTAATAGGGCAACCCGACCATAGATAATAATAACCTATACGGGATAGAAAGGAATCTTATTTATCACGATTGGAACCATGTTTTGCGCCATCTAATGAACTGGAAGAAACTTACGATATTGTAAAAACGCGGTGTGGGGGTATTTAAATTAAAATACACATAAAATTATTGCAAGTATAAAAAAAAATAATTAATTTAATTCCGTGCGTTTTTCCTTAGAAACAATTAAATAATTATCCCTATGGAAAATACGAGAAATTATATCAATTTATTTTCAAATCTATTCACTAATATTAATTTAACAAGAACGAAATTAATCTTCGCAAATCGATGCAGCAGAGATTTGTTACAACAATAATACATTATTTATAATTATTATGCTTTAATAAAGAAGTATTAATAAGATTTGACAGATATATTGAACATTCATAAATATTACACTGATATACCTGTTGATAAATAAGGTACACTTCCTCCCAGTAACTCCTTTGATGTTTCACTAATTCTTAGAAAACGCAAAATGTTATGTAAGGCTCACAATTTTCAAAAACGTACTTATATATTGTCATTTGCATGACATTCTACGCCTGCTATATAAAAATCCGATATGTCGTTGACAAACGGCGGAATGTAAGATATGTTTTAATGAGCTGCTCACGAGATTAAAATTTTACTTAGAATAGATACACATATTAATTTACAATGTGATTCAAATAAAATTTTTGCTTTTGCAATTTTATATTTTATATGCAGTTCGACTGACGTTATCTCGTGGCGCCATCTTACGAATTACAATTCATTTATCTAATCTCCCAGCGCCTCCATAAACGTGGAAGAAACTAAAACATGGTTCGCCAATGGGCTATTAAAGATAAAACCCCACGAACCCGACAAACAGTGGCGACGCTCTTGCGGCGAACACATTAATCAACATTAGTGTGACATTAGTTTCCAGGAATTTGTTTTTCTTTTACGTTTCCATTTTTTCTTCGAGGTTATGGTCAGTGAGTCAGAAGCAAATGTGTGACTATAATACTTTTCATGCGTATTATTATTCTTTTTGGCTGTTGTTCATTAGTACTTGCAATTTATGATACTGTTAAACAAAATTAAATTTAATTGGTTCACGAAAACTGTTCGGTCTTCAATCCAAATGCATAAAAAATGAGTTTTAACGGCTTCAAAAAAGTGATTAAGGAAGGCGACACTGTAATATTATACCTAACAATTCATCAAGTGTACGCCGTGGACGCTGTGCACAAAACATTAAGTAAGAAAGGTACGTTGATCGAGAACGTGTTCCAAACGCCGTTCGGTGCTCTGAAATGCGGCGATTTAATCGATAAAGAGTTCGGCTCGAGAATTAACCTGAGCAAAGGATGGGGTTACATCCTGCAACCTACGCCGGAGTTATGGACGTTAACGTTACCGCACAGGACTCAAATCATTTACACTCCCGATACCAGCATGATCGTCTTGCAGTTGGAATTGCGGCCGGGAAGTGCTGTAGTCGAATGCGGAACAGGTAGCGGTTCGCTGTCTCACGCCCTTATACGGGCGATCAAACCTCATGGGCATTTGCACACTTTTGATTTTCACGAGAATCGGGTAAATCTTGCAAAAAGTGAGTTTAAGATGCACGGATTAGATGAGTATGTAACTGTTAGACAGAGAGATGTGTGTACCGATGGTTTTGGCACTGAACTGATTAATAAAATAGACGCGGTATTTCTGGACCTTCCACATCCGTGGCTTGCAATTCCTCATGCGATGAAGGTGTTGAAAGATACTGGCGGTAGAATTTGTTCATTCTCTCCCTGCATAGAGCAAGTACAGAGGGCGTGTTTGAAGTTGACCGATTTGGGTTTTCAGGAATTACAGACTATAGAGGTTTTACAAACCCAATATTCCGTTCAGACCAGATCATTAAACGTCATGGATTTGGAATACCTTAAAAGTCAAAGGAATGATTACGAAAAGAATAAAATCAATAAAGAAGTTGTCAAAACATTAACAGCCGTACCGCCCGGACAGCATCCAGGCCATACAGGATTTTTAACTTTTGCAACGTTGCCTCCCAAGTGGTCCAGGAATATTCAGATGCAGCTAGACTATTGCAACAATGAAAATCCAGTTTAAATAAAAATGTCAATTTTATATCTATTAATTGAAGGGTTCGGGCGTAAAACATGTTAAGTAGCAGTATGTTATTCTGAGATATTCTAAAGTTTTTTCTAAAGTAATATAGCAAATGTTACTTGCCTACAATGCGCACCATCTGAAGGTCGCTCATGCAAGTCTTGGCTAGTGATTTAACTTAATTTATGGATATATAGCGTTGATATTAGTCACTTATCATGTTTTAAAACCAAGTATATCCAAATTTTTAATTTTGTCACTTAACATGTTTTACGCCCGAGCCCTTCAATTATAGAATCATTTTATTGCACTTTGAAAGTATTATGTTACAAGCATAGTAATGTTTTTGAAAGACTGTTTTATTTTCAAAAATTCAGTTTATAATTATCCATGTAGTTTTAACGAATTTTTACTTGTAAAATTATAAAATCAAAACCAATTTTGTATAAAGAAAATTTTATTTACAAATGATTTACTGTTAACATTTGGTATACATATCGATTTCATTTAAAATAACAGTATATTTTTACATTAAATGATGAGATGAGGAAAACTACAATATTTTCTTCAATCACTGTGGAAATGCCCAAATAATTTATAATCTTTATTGATACAGACCAATTCCATTTTTCCCATTTCCACTTCAAATTATATATACAGGAGGATGGATCCTAAAAAAAGAACCAGGCTATAACTTTGTTATTTGTGGTCCGATTCAGAAAGACAAAAAACTATGAAAAATAGCTCTATAAGTACTACACGACAGTAATATTTTTGCTTCCCTTTGGACCACGGGTATTAACGGGCGATAGTCAATTTTTTTTTTTTAAATGGCAACATGATTTTAAGTACCCAGTTTGATAGAGTATTATTTTCTTAATTCAGTCATGTAATCAAAAATCAAATATGCATTAGCACATTTTTTTTAAAATATTTCTTTCCGACAACGTGAGCTATGCATGTCACAACCCAATTACAGACTGCATTGTGACACGTTTTTTAATACATCTCGCGTAACACCGAGTAGAAAATTAAATTATAGATTAAAAAAATTTTATCATTATTAAAAAACGTGTCACAATGCAGTCTGTAATTGGGTTGTGACGTGCATAGCTCACGTTGTCGGAAGAAAGAATATTTAAAAAAAAAATTGTGCATATTTGATTTTTGATTACATGACTGAATTAATAAAAAAATACTCTATCAAACTGGGTACTTAAAATCATATGTTGCCTTTAAAAAAAAAAATGACTATCGCCCGTTAATACCCGTGGTCCAAAGGGAAGCAAAAATATTACTGTCGCGTAGTACTTTTAGAGCTATTTTTCATAGTTATTTGTTTTTCTGAATCGGAACACAAATAACGAAGTTATAGCCTGGTTCTTTTTTTAGGATCCATCCTGTATATATATATATTTTTTTTTTTTGGTTAATGGAAACTAGGAATGTTTATAATATCTTAAAAACTATGGACCTTGGAATGAAAATAAATAAATAAAGAAAAAAGTTACAAATATGGTCACAGTATGCAACTGATTTGTATGTAAAAAATATGTCTTTTATAAAATGGAAAACAGAATAAAGAGTTTAATAAAAGTAGTGTCCGGTGTTAGTAGTAGATAAATGAAAGTTTATACATTAAAAATTACAAATAAATGCTTAATATCTCGTATCAACGTCTCAGACCATTTTTCGGATGAGCAAGATAAGTAAATGAATGTTTATTCACTGGTTTCTGAAAAAAAAAACGACGTGAGCAATGATGACCTAAACAAGTGGCAAGATTTAGTCATTTTGTTTAAAAATACAAGTTGATAATCTTTCTTCTCAACTGCAATAATGTACAAATTATATGAAAGTATGTGTGAATACTGAAATATTACATATTTACAAAAGAAACTTCAGTTTTGATTATTCATTTAAATCTCCTTAAAAATAACGTGAAAAACTCGCTCCTTTATTTATCATTTACAAAATCGAGTGACATAAAAACACTTATGAATGAGGAAACATATCCGTAGAACAAAGCAATGTCAAACTTTCAGATGAACATTCTTGATCACTGTTCAATTGCTAGTAAAAAAAATGTAAAAAAAACAAAAATTATTTTTACACTTGCATTTTAATTAAATTTGAACCTACATAATATATTGCATATAAAAAAAGAGGCTCACTCGATTTTATAAAACTTTCAATCTGAGTCTTGCTAGATTCGTTTTCAGTCAACTGTGTCCTATGTTTATTAAGAAAGACGGAAATATGTGTACTTTTTTACAAATAGATACACAAATGTCCAATAAGAAAATAAATTTACACAGCAAGTAAGGTCTAACATTCTTTACAGGATTTGATCACATAAAAATAGATTATCTTGGCACAACGTCGTACACACGTCGCATCATATTTACATTTCACACCATTATTGGCGCGTCTTCATCCGATACTTTAATAATACCTACATCACCAGAAATTTGTCTTTTTAGCATCTGTGATTGTCGCGATGATTGAGGTTGTTGGTCACTACCCGAAATAGATCGTACAATTGGCCCACGTATTCCTACTGTTTTTCTATTCACAGTCGTTTCACAGCCTAAGCCCGCCATGTTTGAAATGTCATCCAGACTACCGTCACCATCTGTGGATAGCATATCGTCGTCGGAGGTATGACTCAGAGTTGGCAACGTTAGTGTCAGATGATCCTTTTCTTTTTGTATCTCTTGTATATGGTCCTCAAGCAGGTTCTCTTCTTCTTCGACGTTTGATGATGTCGGCTCAGAGGATGGAAGTAATTCCTCAGGGCTAAAAACTTTCGAGCGTCTCAGGGAAGTAAGTCGCTTCGTTGCCGCTTGTCGTGCTGTATCCAATGTATCAATGTCATCTAACGTACTTCGTACCTGTAATGTTCACGATATAACGAGACTGGACAAAAATAATTATATAAGGCGTACCTTGCGCAACTGTTCAGTTATAATCGTCTCTATGCATTGTGTTTGACTGCCAATGTCATGTAAAGAATCCTGAGCTGGGACCACCTTATTTGTGCGTAGGATGCATGGTGCAAAGACAATAGCCAGCGACGCAGCACTCATTCGATTCACCTCTTCATGCAGGGCTACTCTTGCCAAGTGGAATACTAGTCGTTCCATCAGATCAAAATTTGGCTTCGGCAACTTCCTAAGTATGTCATAAAGAGTGGATACCCGATCTGTTGGGTCAGTCATGTTTGCTGCAGTTATAAAATTCTCATAGCATTCAAAAGTTAAAAGAGGTTCTGGCATTTCACGCAGGAATGTTTTCAGTACAGATGCAAGCACGTGAATCTGATAATCTTCAAAGTTTCCTTCGTCAGGGTTCTCTTCCATGTTTGCTTTCAGTTCACGTACTTTAGAACTAACGCCGGACTTCCGATAGATGCCTTCGACGTACAATCCACGCATCTCTATAGTGGCAAGCAGACGTTCTATTGCAACCGGTATGGTGTTTTCATCCGAGAGGAGTGAACTCAAACGAACGCCAAACAATCTACACAGAATATATTGGAAAGATTTAATTACAAACATTTAAAATTTGCTTTCACAAATTTGAGTGCTCTATATATCGCAAAAATTATCATTACCTATGCGAACCCTGATTGGAATCCTTGGTGCAAACGGGACTCTTCATATAGCAATTCTTTTTGTGGCACGTAAGTTTACAGGATTGACACACCAATCCTCGTTCGATCGGCCACATAAAAAATGAAGAACATATCTCACATGCAGTGGGGATGTTAATGATTGTTAACAGGAATGTATGACCGGAATGTGTAATTAGATCATCAGACTTCCGTTTCTTGTCCTTTTTTCGTTTTCTCTCCTTTACTTTTTCAACTTCGGGCCGCGAACTCATAAATTCGTCCATAAAACCGCGGAATGCGTTGACTCCCATCGTTACTGGGAAGTCTTTGTCTTTCTGTTCACGTTGACAAACCGTCTCCATTGCTTGCATAAAATTGACAATCAGATCTTTGTACTTGATGCTGTAGGCTTCACTATTGCGATTGGCCGAACTGTACACCTGCACAAGATTGTCCTTGAATTCACGTAACGCCTGCTTAAACAAACGATCGACCTCACTAGGCTTTTTTCCCTCTTCACTGCTTTCAATCTTGCATATTTTCGCCATTATAAACTGCTGCATGTTTTGCAGTTCCCGTGTATCAGATATTATTTGATCAGTGCGATCAGTAAATTCGGACGTTTTAGTCAGGCTGAACTTACTGTTAGTAGTGCTGGTAACGCCGTTTCCACCGGACCCAGTATAAGGCTTACTACCATTCAAATCGTACGGTGTTTTTGAGTGTTTTCTGTGTTTTCGGCGACCACCTGTGCGATCCGTCACCGCCGCTGTTGTCGTCTTGGATTCACATGGCAGTTTTAGTACGCTTTTGTTCTGAATGCATTTGGTGTGGAAATGCTTGCGACAATCGCTACATCTGTACATAAAATTTGCGATTAGACATGAAGAACGATAAAATAAAAACGTGTAAATATTACCTGTGACCTTGCGCTCGAAATTCGTGTAACTCTTCATTGCAGTACGCGCAGACATCGCCCTTTGAAATTTTGGTTTTGCCAAATCGATGACCACCCATTGTAAAAGTCGAATTTGAATGCCATTGCAGGTCGTCTCCGGATTTACTCGACGCACTCCCATCAGGATTCTCGACCACCGCCACGGAAACGGAGGTTTTAGCGGCGGGATCGCTGTTTCGTCGCCTCAGATCTAGCGTTCCGAAACTCGACTTTTGACGTTTTGTTGGGGTGAGAGACTGCTTATTCCACTCAATTTCATTCTGAAGCAACTTTGTTGTTATCTCGTCGGTGTATATCTTTTCGTCAATTGTTCGCAAAACAACACCTTTGTTAATGTCATTACTGTCGGTCACTTCTTCTCCGAGACTTTTAACATGCCCGCGCTTGTGTTGTTTTCTGACACTTCTAAGCGGAACCTTCGGCTTGCCGAGGATCTCTTCTGTCTTATTGGGCGTTCGATCGGTGCAAAAATCGTCGCGATTAGATCGTCGAACCGGAGGCAAGCTGATGAGTCCCTCATGAGAAAATTTCTCTCGTTTTACTAACGTATGTGGCCTCTGATACACTTGCTGCGAACGTAGCAATACGTTTTTGGGACTCATCTTCTGCCACACGTCCGACCCAGAAAAATGCTCATATCGTTGTTCGGTGACATTTGGAGCCGCAATGCCACATTCCGAATCGGTCTCGCTCTTTAAGCTATTTGAAGACCATTGCTCTTGCTTATGTAATAAATTAGAAGTTCTCATCAGTTGTGACGATTCAGAATCGAAGCTGCGATGAGAGAATAGCGAATCACTGCTACTAGCGTTTTGTTGCGCCTGATGGTGATATTTAACAACTTGATCACCAAGTAGATTTGAGTGTCGGTTAACAAGTGGTTCAAGTAGAATTCCCTCGTGCTTTGTGTCCTCCAATCTGTAACAGAATGAATTCTTTCAGATCAACAAAATGTATTATATGCATAATCTACCTGTGAATCTGTGAAAATATGGGCGATAAACGTGCAGATGCTGTGACACTTGGCAGCGACAAGGTAGACCTTAAAGACATTTTGACCTGTGACACGTCGGAATCGGCGTCATCTACAATGCCACTGCTCCTGCAAAAAATAAAAACGTCAAGTCGCCGCTTGGCGTGCGTTCATCGACTTGACTTACGTATCAAGTATGTCCAGATCTTCATGACTAGAGTCCTTGCTAGATGAATGCCCCTCACCAAAGAAGGTCGGACAGCTAATCATTGATAAAGTATCCGATGAATCCTGTAAAAAAAACATACTAGTTAATGCACATCATTTTATAAGTTGTAGTAATACGTGACATACCTGCACTTTCGTTTCTGAGCTGTCACCTTTCGACTCGCGTAATCTTTTTCTAGTTGCCAGGCCTCTGGTATGCGCCTGAAACAGGATCAGTCCGATTTTGAATCTCTGCCACCAAATCCTCGTTCTATAACCCCTCCATACTTTCTGGATTTTGATTGCGGCTGAGATACATTTAACGCGTCTTTGTAATAAATAAGTTCGACAGAAAGATTGCAAGATGACAACAGAATTTCTTATCCGTAAAAAGCGTTTACGTTCGAGGCAAGCTCTAAACCACCGCTGGAGCGTCACTATGCTGGCCATTATCTGTTGATGCAGCTTACAATCCAACTTGTATTTTTCCGATTCTCGCAAAAATATCTTGCTCGAGCCAAGCTGATAGTTATCACGATCGAGGTTTAGTGTATAGAGAAAATTCCTCACGTCAATCTGTGAACTGAGAAGACCCTTCGGCAGCAATATCCGATAGAGCTGGATAAATTCATCATATGTGAGGCGTACGTTAAATCCGGCCTGTCTTATGCGCACTGTCTCTAACATGCCGGTATAACGCAGCTGTCGTTGAACCGTTTCATCATCGAATTCATTTGGTACCTTATTGCTATTTGATTTGATACATCTTATAAAAAACGGATTTGCCTGATTGAGCGTGTCCATCAGCGAATGGAGCGACTGCTGAAACTGGGCTGTGACGGTGAGTGGTTGTTTTCTACCCTTACCGCTTCCAATCTGGCCACTCTGACTTGATGTGGAGAGACCAGTTCGACCTGCTAACGTCTTCACTGACTGAAGATTCTTCAGGCCTTTTTTGCCACGTTCCCTTGGACGAAATGACTTGTTTTTCCTAGAAAAACAAAAAATGTAAGGACTAAAGTAGATCAGATCAAATTATAAGAAAACAAACACTACTAGATGTTTGCCGAAGCAAACGCAAGAAAGTCAGTCAGAACACAAAAGTTAATTTAAATGGAAAAAATAAATGTACGAGGCTAGGATGCAAAAATAACATTTAAGACGTTAAATAAAACCTTTTACAGTAAGATTGAGGAGTTCGCTTAGGAAAATAGAATTTCATTATCCACCTCACCCAAGAAGTATAAATCGCTTAGAACCATCACCATAACTACGAGTCATGTTAAAAACGCATTTTGTCCCATTGGCCATAGATAAACTTATGGTGCATGAAATAATAGAAAAATATATTTATACACCTATGGGCTGCAAAACCATTCAGTATTCGTCAAAATAAGTTCATAGGACAAGTCGAAACATGAAGATTTTTACATTTCCCGATGCACAATTGCACTGTAGTTTATCTATGTTTACATGACTGGATGACTGGTAAAAATTACAGCTGCATTACATACATGACAATTTGGTTTGCTCTCTGCATGACCCTCGCTTCGTTAGGACAGAGAACTCTCTCTAGCGAGGCCGAGCTAGGACCGCCGATTGACGGAATGGACTCCTTACGTCTGCTACGGTCCTCTAAGTTATTGCCGCTCTGCACCGTTTGAGAATCAGTGCATGGGGCTAATCTGTTGCGGTGATAAATCTGAGGCCAGGACAACCGATTGTTGTTGCTACTACTGTTGACGAAAGTTCCGATCTCCGATTCATTATTGCGGCCACCAACACCAATAACGCGACCAAACGTCATGGAACTTTTGCTAGACGGTTGAATATACATTTTTTATTAAACAAATCGTATGTATAAGACCACTCATCGAATTTGTTTTCTAATATTACTAAACGACTTGACAAAACCGACAACAATTTAATAAGCGATAAATATATCGACCTACATCCGATTTGACTTTCGAAATGAAGTTTGAGAATTAATTGGTCCCAATAAGAGAATTTCCATGAGAATGAATCACACCAGAATTGATAATAATCTTCTTTTAAAATAATAATTAGTAATGTAACAATAATGATTAGGAGAGAATAAAAATATAAATAATTATGCAAACAATTAAAACAAACAAAACACAACGATCTTTACATGCACAATCTAATACAATGTTAACACAACATGCACAAATATTTATCACATGTCGAAAATCGTTGATCCAAAAAAAATCTGCTTCCGGAGCAAATTATGCATTAAGATATAACACAAGATTAAAAAGAAGTCATTAAGAAGGTATGATAAACATAATAAAACATGAATCATATCTTATTAATGGCACATTTTTGAGCTAATGCTCATATAAATTTGTATTTTTGACACCCTTCTGCAAATATATAAAAATTTAATATACACCTACACTTACGCTATTCTGTTAATTGTAAGGTTGACTGCCGACACCGTCACTAGATGGCTAGAGAACGAAAAAAAAGGAATTGTATAAGATGCAATTGTCGCAGGTGTACTTTCTTGCATCACCTCATATCATGAATATTACATTTACACCAACTACATTTTCGATACGTCTCTTTTTTATTTTGTTTTATGTTCAGTAGCATTATTTGGAAATTACAGATGAATAGAATGAACATATCAAAATGCACTCACGCATATGTTGACAAACTAAGAGGTGACTTGATGCAAATCCTGGTCCCTTCACAATTTGCTCTCTATGGTACGGTGACCATCGCATATTTTAAAATTTGTATTTCAACACTATAGAATTGAATTGAAGTGAAATTATTATTACCTTATAATGTTGTCGTTTGGTACGTGATTACTGGCGCGACCGTAGCGCTGCTGTATGTTGTTCCTGTTGCCGTCGACGCGTCCCTGTCTGTGTCTTCGGCCTGCCTCGTGAAACGCGAAATACGCCCTGAAAAAGGCCCGAACTATCGCCCATCGAAAAACTGCAACCGGATCGGCCCCAACGAGTTCTCGAACAAACGCCATCGAACTGTTCTTCAACACGCCGACGATATCCTGACGCATGAGATCCAAGTTCTTTTCGCGCATGTCAGAGACCTGATATTTGACTTTTCCCGCGTAGTGAACGACAATGAAGGCACCCTCGCGCCTTTGTGGCTTTTGGTAAAATCTGCTGTCCTTGTGGACCGTGTTGAACTTCTGCAATAATGTTTCATTCGTTGCGCCAGGAAAGCTGCGAGTTTTAAAATAGTAGATTAAAGGGATGAACAATTTAAGTTACATTCATAACTCAGACCTGCATAGACAGTTTCAAACTAATGACTCTGTCAGCACGGCTAAACTTAAAAATGTTCTAATCAACTACTTACTTGCATTGATCATCCAGAAGGCAGAGCAAACCATTTGGTTTACCCTCAATTAGATGTAAACAGACGGTATTGTCCATGAAATCGATATTAGTCCATCGGATACCCTCTTTCCTATATTCCTCCTGCTCATATTTGAACACATGTTGGTTGAAATAGTGTTGCAAATGCTCATTGGCATAATTGATGCATAATTGTTCGAATCCGTTACAAACGCCGAAATCCTCAAAACCAAAAATGTCGAGCACACCTATGGAATTACCTTGGTGCTCCCGAAGTGTATCTTTTTTCGATAAAAGTGCATGGTTTACTTGCAATACAATCCAATCGAAAAGGGCGCCGTATAAACACTTGGCCATAGCGTCACGACTCGCGACAGCTTCTGGCAGGCGGTAATTGATAACGAGCGTTTCGCCAGACGCTTTTGCTCTTTTCGCCGTCAGAGCTTGTAATAAAGTCTCCTGCTTCACGCGCAGTAATTCACTGATTAAACCAACCACCTCGGGATTCTTGACGGCGACCGCTTCATCGTGATGATATGCCGACTTTCTTGGATGAAACTCGACATTCCCGAGCAGCAAAACGGCGGACAAAACCGAAAATAATCTTCGTTGCTTTTCGGACGTGAAACCAACCATCTCCATTGACTGTT
Source organism: Lethrus apterus (assembly GCA_018397195.1). Classification (NCBI taxonomy): domain Eukaryota; kingdom Metazoa; phylum Arthropoda; class Insecta; order Coleoptera; family Geotrupidae; genus Lethrus; species Lethrus apterus. The sequence goes on along the minus strand of JAFFZR010020200.1, from coordinate 2,358 downwards.
TCAATCTTGAGAATTCGTAACTTTCGTCCACGTTGTCGCATGATGAACGTCCGTTCAAGTAATTATACTTGTCCACCGTTTTGAGATGTAAGAGTTGCCTTTCCAGCTCATTGGCTCCCTCCAACAAATAATAAAACACATGATAGTTCCTTTCGAACCTTCCCTGTGTGCAAATCCTTGACTTTTCCAATAGATACTTCTGAACAACTGCACCATGAACCATTCCATTTTCTTTATAATTAACCTGTACAAGTAAGTTTTTATCTTACAAAATAAATCTAGTAAAGAGAAAAGATAGAAAGACGTTTATAAAATATAGATTAATTTTTTTACTTGTATTAATTAGTAATAAAACATGTAATCTTATTAACCTGTATAAACTTTCCGAATCGACTTGAATTGTTGTTGTGTGCAGTCTTGGCATTACCAAAAGCTTCCAGAACCGGACCAGCACTCAGTATTGTTTGTTCAACACCAGAGCCATGCGAACCCTTTTGACTGAGAGCTGTCAAGTGATGGAGCAAGAAGTTCGTGCTTTCAGTCTTTCCAGAACCTGACTCGCCACTAATAACTATACACTGATTCTTTCGGTCTTTCAGCATGCAATGGTATGCTTTGTCTGCAACAGCAAAAATGTGTGGTGGAAGATTTGGACCCAAACGCCTATTCTGATACAGCTTCACATATTTTGGATTGTAGATGGGATAAAATTTAAATGGATTGACGGCAATAAGAATTGAACCAACGTATGTATAAATATGTCCGGCGGAAAAACGGGCTCTCAAGTTATCCAGTAGCGTTTGTTCATTCAAATCAGGAAGTTGACACAAATCAGGATACTCCCTGTCCTTTGGCTGATACAAGAATCGATGAAAATAATCTTTGATTAATTGTGGATCCATGACAAATGAATCACGCCACACATAATCATTAACTTTCTCACGAAGATAGAACCTATAACTGGATTGATCGGTACGTGTTTTTGGCCATAGCATCATAAGCTGTACAGGGCTTTCGTTAGAACCCAAACTTCTTTCCTTACATTCCTGTCCTGTTGAATCGCCTATAATATTTTCAATAATGACAAATAATATCGGTTAATATATTTTTGTACTATTTATATTAGCAATAAATTGCTTTAAACAAAAAAAAATTAACTTTTCTACATACCAATAACTTCTGCGAGTTCATAATTTCCTCTAGGACTTTCATTTAACGACAACCTTTCAACTATGCAAGAAACAATCTCTTCGGCAGTGGTTTGTTTGCTGGCTTCTACTGATAATGCCTCATAAAAAGCAGAAAGAGCACCTACATATACTTGCACTATGTATCTGTTATTTTCGTTTAGAGCCATTTTCAGCGCATGTTTAACAAGAAAATCGAAAGAAGCACATTCACTTTATCATTTTTTTATCAAAGTTACACTTATTTTAAAGAATCTGTTAAATCATCGGCACCCACTTCTATAAGCATTTTCACATTATTGCATCTTACTCTTCTTGGTTTTGATGAAAAATGACACCCTTTAAAAACCTAGAAATAAACAAACGAACAACAATCAACGAAAAAAACAATAAAATTGCATTTTCTTAAATTGACGTTAATAAGTTAAAAATTTAGGTCACATGTTCCTACAATTAACATGGAAACATTGTTTTTTGTCTAGCGATAATACATTCGAAATACCTACATACAGCATAAATATTTGTAAACTTTGGAGCAACTGGTTTTGACAGCACCCGATGTTTTCAGTTACCTTCAATGGCATATATGCACACCCATAAAATGTATGGTCTGTCTGTTTTTTGGTGGCGACCGCGTCCATCTTGTCAAAATATACACCTTGTCGAAAGAATGACCCACCTGTCTATGAAAACTGCGTCTTCGAGTTGACGAAGGAATTTTCCATCTAATTGATGTGTTCCATCCGCATTTATTGAGATTGACGTTAATATGTTAGGAAGTAAGACCGGCCACCATTTTTCCTGTTTACTGTTTTCACACACGAGAGAGCGCTGCCGTCAAGGACCCTTAAGACCGAACCATAATAAGCGTTTTCGATTCATCGAGCGGTATGAAGCGGTATCACTAACACGGTAACAGAGCGGTATGAAAAACGTCATAATTGTGACGTATACACTTCTCATGCAAACGAAATTGAGTGGTATGAAGCGGTTGTAAACAAACAGTTAACATAACCTCAAAAGTATTGTTTACAGTTTATACATATAAGATTTATTCGTTTCCGTTTAGAACTACAATTATTATTGTAAAATAGTACAAAATAGCAAGTAAAGTACATTTAGTGTATTTAATAGGATAGTTATTAACATTTTACAGAATAGTGTGCAGGTT
>JAFFZR010020199.1:0-19257 GCA_018397195.1 Lethrus apterus | reverse complement strand
TTTTTAAAACAAATTATTTTTATTGTATATTAAAAAGCGTACATTACTTTATGCAACAACATATAAGACTTATTATCTAATGAATAATTCATGGTATATATATGATATAAAAAGCAAGCTAAGCATCTAGTAATGCGTAATATAAATAGTGATGAGTCCAGAAGATTCGTGTATGTAACTTCGATGATTCAACGAATGTTTTTCTTGTTGTGAAAACATGTTTTTCCAACCTTGATACAAAAATGCGATCCGTTTAACCTAATAAGCTGGTAAAGACAAATTCATAAATTTACTTTTTAATATATTTCTCGACGTAGAGTTACATTTACTATAATGTTCTTTAATCTTCAATATTTAATTATAATTACTCATTGGGATTTTATCCCGAAAAAAATTAATATTTGAGGGTTAACAGAAAATAATCGTAATTACAAGAACACCATTTTATAAACAAAATTGTTACGTTTCAAGGAAAATAAAATTATTATTCCTGACTCTAGCAATTTCAACCTGCAAGGTAAGCTGAATTACATGTTTAATTATTTTTCTTGCATGCACATTTCTTGTTATTGTATTTTTGCAATAATATTTTTGTGTCATCTCCCACGTCTTCTGAGAAAAATTAATGTCATCATTAGTATATTAAAACTCTAAGTTATCACCAATCTAAATAAGTTATTTCAAAAATTATTGTTTCTTCTTTCATATTCTTCTGCCTTGAATTATCCTTTGTAGTTCTTTTACAACAAACCTGCACTCAACAACTCAAAACATAAGTTCGAATTTTTGTTATATACTTATTTTATATACCTAATTGCAATAAAATTATTACCCAATTCATACGTCAGTAAAAAAAATTTATACATAAAATCTTGAAAGGAAAAATTTCATCGCAAATAAACTCGCTCTTTATTATTGTTTATTTATTTACATCAACACGTGACCTTGCGACGAATTGTTCAAGTCATTAAATTCCAATAGCCTGAGTTGTAAGTAAGATGCAGCAATTTAAACACATTATGCAAATGAAAATTTTTCCCACCGTTTATATTTCCCAAGCAAATTAGCAGACGGAAGGACAGATAAAAATGCAGAAAAAATACACATTTCTCATTGTCACTTGCAAACTTTAAAATTTTGACGCCAAACAGCGCGGATTTACCGAAAGCAACTTAAAATCCCATAAATCTTTCGTTTAATTGTTAACGTCGAGTTTGGAGTTTTACTGCAGCATCAAAATTTACGTTTCTATTAGGCACTTATTGTTTAAAATCGACAAGTCGACGGAGATCATTACAAATGATGTCTGCATGCCTTATTTTCACATAAAAACGATTGCAATTTCATCGTTACGTTAACGTCTTCCTCGTGCGCAAATTAATTACAAGTGGAATTAAACGAAATCGAAGGGCACTTCTGTTCGGTTTGGTGTAAAACTTTTTACGCAGCTGCATCATCTGCAAGCTATTTCTATATACGAATGGAGCATTATAAAGACACGTCTTTACTTTTATAACAATTGGATGTCGGGAAAACTTCTAATGCACTCCGCCGCGCTGCTTCTTCGAGATTTCAAGCATTTTATGTTTCTTTTTTACCGTATGTATACAGCCTGTTCACGGGAACATTCTACAGTAGCTAACTTTTTTATTTAAAGATATACAAACTTGGTTAAATGGACAAAGTTTAACTACCTTGCAATGCGCATTTCGCGCAATAAATAATAAAACAAAAGAACATCGCGTTGCTAAGATACAAGCATAACGATTAATTTTATAAATTGAACACCCTGTATATTTTTATATTTTTAAGTTGCTCTCGTTGCCTACTATAATTAATTATACGACAATTTTTCTCTAAAGCAGCTATTAAAAGAGTTTGGAGAAAATAATTTTGCAAATTTCATTATATGTAATTAAAATAGTGGTAAATAAATAATTTATAATAACTTATTATTATTGATGTGAGATGCATAAGACATATTGATGCAGTCCGAAGGATGAAAAACATTTGTAAAAGAACTGTTGCAAGGGGAGGATCGATAACAACAGTTCTTTTGCTTTTTATTATTTTATTACTTTATTTTTTAACTCCTTAACTGGCGATCTAAGAAAAAAATTGTTTTATAATTAAATATAGCTGAAAACCAGAGAAACTTAAAAATGTAAAAATATACAGTGTTCAATTTAAAAAATTAATCGTTATGCTTGTATCTTAGCAACGCGACGTTCGTTTGTTTTATAACTTATTGCGCGAAATGCGCATTGCAAGGTACTTAAACTTTGGTCATTTAACCAAGTTTGTATCTCTTTAAATAAAAAAGTTAGCTATTGTAGAATAATTCGTGAACACCCAGAATGCAAAAAATTATATTTTTTTTTAACTCCTTAACTAGCGATCCTAGAGAAAAATTGTCTTATAATTAATTATAGCAGGCACGCAGAGCAACTTAAAAATATAAAAATATACATAGTGTTCAATTTAAAAAATTAATCATATGCTTGTATCTTAGCAACGCGATGTTCTTTTATTTTATAATTTATTGTGCAAATTGCGCATTGCAAGGTACTTAAACTTTGTCCATTTAACCAAGCTTGTATCTCTTTAAATAAAAAAGTTAGCTATTGTAGAATTTTCGCGTGAACGGGCTGTATAGCCCTCATTTAAGAGAAAATAACAATTTTGAAATTGTTGCTACCCAGTCTCTTTTTTAGATCCGTTTTTTATTTCTTTATTTAGAGATAGATATTTCTTAAATGTTATAAATTACATTTAAATTTCCAAATCTGATAAATTTATTTTTGAACCTTACCTCATTTTGAATATACAGTATGTCCCCAGATCGAGTTTACAAAAAAAAATTTTAATTCTGATTTTACGAAAAAATCTCAAAGGAAAAATAAAGTTTGCTTCATTTGAAACCCCTATTTATGTTATTTAAACTTCAATACGACTACTCTGTATTCTTAAAAGAGAATTTTTGGTCAATTTCTTGGGTTTGGAAAGATTTTTAATTTTTTAAATTTGATTACATAATAGCTGTTGCCTGGTGACAAATAATTTAAATGTCACGAATCTCGTAATCGTCAATAAGTAGCGTTGTGGTAGGATTATCAATTAAGGAAATTTGGAAAATTTTTAAAGAATTACGCCTCAGACTCGAATTATATCCAGAAAATGGTGGGGGTTTGATAGAATAGTTTTATGTTTGACCTCTTAAAAACGTTATTTTTTTTTTGTTAAAACTTTCGTTGTGATATTTTGGATTTATTATGAATTTTTATGCAAAATCAAAATTAAAACTTTGTTCATTCAATATTTTGTATTTATTTCTGATATTTCAATTAATTGTCAACAGGTAACACCTGCTATCTAAATATTAACAAATTAAAAATTAAAAAAATTTAATAGTACAGACTAGTCTAGGTTTTGATAACATAAATGGGGGTTTCAAATCAAGCAAAAATTCTTTTTCCTTTGGCATTTTTTTGTAAAATTAAAGATAAAAATTTGTTCCTCTTGTTAACTCAATCATGGGACATACTGTATTTATTGTTAATTAAAAATTCATTTTTTATTTTGCTAGTTGAATAAATACTTTAGTATTTTTTTTTGTTACAGGGACGCTGTCATTACCTGTGTAATTAATACTCTAACATCGCTACTGGCTGGTGGGGTCACGTTTTGTATTTTAGGCCATTTAGCCCTTGAACAAAATACAGATGTCGGCAGTGTTGTTAAAAGTGGACCAGGTTTGGTTTTTTTGACTTATCCCGAAGTCGTTTTGAAGCTTCCTGGCGCACCATTGTGGGCTATAATCTTTTTCATTATGTTGGTGGTAAGTGCCTGATTATTTTTGTTTTGTGTACCAAGTAAGTGGGTCCAACAACGAAGTAGCGTTGGATACGTCGAATAAATAATATAAAAATGTATTGGACTCTTTCTCGGCGAACAGTTCTGTTATTGGAATAATTTTAAATGTATTCCTTCGCATTGATACGAAATTCGTCCAGAAACGGAGGCTTCGTAATACCCTATATGTTCAAACAAAAGATAAAGTATTCTTAATTATAAACTATTTGTTTATAAGACAGATGAGACAAATGATACCATTTCGATCTGTACGTATTTTTTTTTTCATAATAAAATATTTTCATTTATAAAATTGAACTAAAAACGAAAAGTATAAAAACATCCCGAAGTAATTCTAATGCATGTTTTACATATCCATGAATTTAAAAGCTCCGAATTATACACTTAATTTTTGCAAGCCGTGTATTTTCTAACAAAATTTAAATAGAAAGTACAGCTTTTCGTTATGAAATATTTGCTTTTTAAAATGTTTCTAGATCAAAGGGAAAGGTACAAAAATCATTTAAAAAAAGGATAAATTTTTTTCGATTTGTTGATTTGATTTTGTATTATAGATTCTCGGTATAGACAGTGAATTTTGTCTCGTCGAAGCTTTCATAACCGGTGTCGTGGATAATTGGTCTGAGACTTTGAGACCGCACAGAGAGAAGTTCACCGTGGCTATATGCATCGTCATGTTCGTTTTGGGCGTTCCCATGGTAACCCATGTAAGTTGCCGTCACATTGTTATGCCTTGCAAGTATTTACAAATTTGCAAATTGGGAGAAAGCGAAAATTTCCATAAGCGTTTCATTGTTTCATTATAAAGATGGAGATGTGATAACTTAACTTAAAACTCTACCGTTTTGAAGCTTTCACTTAAAATATTCGTAACGCATTTTTTTTTAAGGGTGGAATGTACGTATTTCAACTTATGGATTATTATTCAGCTAGTGGAATGTCCCTGCTTTGGGTTTGTTTCTTTCAAACCATTGCAATTTCATGGATTTTTGGAGTGGGGAAGTTATGCGACTGCATCGAGCAAATGATCGGAATGAGACCGAATATGTTCTGGACTATTTGTTGGAAGTTTTGTGCACCGACAGTCATGATCGTAAGTTTTTTTCCCTTGATTCCATCACTTGTCCAAGTTCGAAGAACTTAATTGGACTGAGAGGGAGGGATTTTGTTGTGGCCACGAATTAAATAATTTTCTAACCATTTGCTTGTAGTTGATTTATTTTAACAAAAATAATTTTATAGTAGAGCGATTTCGGGTATCGCCGTGGTTTACTGTTTATACTTGACGATTCGCTGATCGTGCTATCAGCTTCTTCAGAAGATTTCTAAAGACTGTCTAAAGACTGTCTAAAAATCTTCTGAAGAAGCTGACAGCACGATCAGCGAAACGTCCAGTATAAACAGGCAATACCCGAAATCCCTCTACTATGGACAACGGCCGTGAAAGTCTACATTCTACTAAAAATAATTTTTTTGAAGCATGCCTGAAATAAAATTTCCATTTCCATTTCCATTACACCTTAGCGACTCACGGCTGTTACATTTCAAATTTTAATTGACTATTCCTGTTATTCCTATGAGATTGAGCGGCAGAACTAAAACTATTATAAAATATACAAAATATAATTAAAATAATAATAATAATAATAATAATATTAATAATAATAATAATCAAAATCAGCATAAAATCTAAAAAGAATTGTAAAAATGGTATTTCTAATGACAGTTCCAAAATGTATAGAATAATAATAATAATAATAATAATAATAATAATATTGTTCTATTTTCCGAATATACATGAAAATTTAATTTTAATATTTCTGATAACGCTAAGATCTCCAGACTTGTTCCATATGTTGTTGATTTTATCATATGGGAATAGTAGTTGTCTATATTATTTAGTTGATGGTCTTCAATCAGTGCAAATGAGTTCAGTTCTTCCCAATGTTGTTTAAGGTAATTAAGGGATTTTTCTCTTAATTCTTTATTATTATTATTATTATTACTATTATTATTATTATTATTAATTTTATTCAGAATTTTTCGCCGAGAGACAAATACAAAATTTGGCGTCAGAATTGAGTATCAGTAATATTATTCAGAATTTTTGTGTTCGAATGGTTTTATCTCCGAGACACACGTAGATAATTTTGCGCCCAAAGTCGGCCACAGATTTTATTTTAAATTGTCAGAATTGAGTACAAGTAATTTTATTCAGAATTTTTGTGTTCGAATGGTTTTATCTTCGAGACACACGTAGATAATTTGGCGCCCAAAGTCGGGCACAAATTTTATTTTAAATTGTCAGAATTGAGTACAAGTAATTGTATTCAGAATTTTTGTGTTAGAATGGTTTTATCGCCAAGAGACATGTACAGAATTTGGCGCCCAACGTGAGGCAAAAATTTTATTTTAAATTGTCAAAATTGAGTGTAAGTAATATTATTTAGAATTTTTGTGTTAGAATGGTTTTATAGCCGAGACACACGTAGAAAATTTGGCGCCCAACTTGGGACACAAATTTTATTTTACATTGTCAAAATTGAATACAAGCAATTTTATTCAGAATTTTTGTGTTAGAATGGTTTTATCGCCGAAGGACACGTACAGGATTTGACGCCCAACGTGGGGCACAACATTTATTTTAAATTGTCAATATTGAGTACAAGCAATTTTATTCAGAATTTTTGTGTTAGAATGGTTTTATCGCCGAGAGACACGTACAGAATTTGGCGCCCAACGAAATGCACAAATTTTATTTTAAATTGTCAGAATTGAGTACAAGTAATTTTATTCAGAATTTTTGTGTTAGAATGGTTTTATTTAAAATATTTTTTTCATTGATGTTAACCTTTTTCGATTTAGATCCTTCAATATATTAGAAAAGTGTTATTAATAACCTTGTTAGTCAAGGCATTTAATTATCTCATTTAAAATATATCTAAGTTAATTTTTTCTTATAGGTTTTTGTGTCTACTTTACCGTGTCGAGAAACTCCTAAATCTATGAAAATCTTTAACTTACCATCTTGTTGACTACCGCCGGGTTTGGGTGATTCATTTCTGGTCAAACATAAAAAATCCGAAGGAGCGACGTTCTGTCGGGGACTGGGTTGATCATCTACGTTCATTTTGATTTCTTTCTCATCGCTTCGTTTCATTTCACTATCGTCATTTTGATTATCACATTTTATGGGATTCGACTGCGACTTCTTCACGTCCTTTTTGCCCTTCGGCTCTTCGGCGGAATCCGCCGAACCGGCATTGCACAGCGATTTCGTCCTTTTCGATTCTATCGAGTTCGGCTTGGAGCTTTTGTAATTGGTCTTTTTCGTTTCTTGTTTGTTCGGGTCCTCCTCGTCGGATTGCCTTTCGTCCGAGGTCTTTTGTGCGGTCGGATTGACGTCGGAGTCCGTTTTATTTGTCGATGCGACGGTGGTGTTTGGAGAGATGTCCAACATCGAGAGGTTGTCTTTCTGCGACGATGCCGAATTCGTCGCGGCGGCGTCAAGTTCAATTTCCGCTGTGAACGATGCATGTTCGTCTACCATTTTGGATGTTCTTGTCTATAAAAAAAAATATGAATATGCTTTGTGTTTGAATTTGGGGCGGAGCTTTAGAGGATGAAAGATGGGGTTCTCGTTGGGTTTTTTAAGATGTAGTGTTCAATGATTTCTACATCGTTGAATAGATGACTTATCATTGCAGACGGCCACCTGATGCTTTGGCCTGTCGCCGTTAGGTGGAGCTCGTGCATCAGGCGACAATAGCATACCACCTTAAAAGCTCTTCCGAAAATTAAAATCTTAAAAATAAATTTCCACACAACATTTGAAACAATTTATTACGTACCTACGCATATCCAGGACAGTAACGAGTGAACAAAACCAAATGAAAATAGCCATTAAAATTATTCTCTTCCAAGGGGTGTTTGGGACTCGCCATCTAAAATAAAAAAAAAACATTTTACGTTTGCTCTTTTCAATAATTAAAAAGTATGAACAACGACCATATAAAAAAGAGCAAATGCAGTTAAAAAGAGATTTCCGATATTGTTTTCATTTATATTTGAACGAAGGCTCTTCGAAACGAATGAAAACAAAGGATTTGCGTGTTAGGGTGCATTGGCTTTTCGAACTGGCCACCCTCATCTACAGCATGTTGAATCGATATTTATACCAACATTATACTTTTGTGTCTATACATTTTCCACTTTAACCGCGCCCACCCTTTGAACAAATATCGCACACTTGGTGGACGGCGCTTTTGAACGACGCTTAATAAAAAACAAAAAAAAAACGCGACGTGATTTTTCAAACTACTTGGATTGGTCGTATGCTCGCGTGGACTCGATGCGAATTTAAATTGCACCGACTTTTAATTAAAAAGTCTTTTACTATTTTAAATCGAATACGCGCGCTTTTCTCTGTTTTATTGGAACGTCGAAGAAGTTATTTAAAAATATATATTTGTTCGCCATGGACGATTTTTAGAAAGTTTCTAGAAAAGGCGGACGAAAGAAAGAAGGAAAAGTAGAGTTAAGGGAGAAATTGTGATAAAGGAAGGTAAGAAAATAGTAAGTTATAAGGGGGTAAAGCAGAATGAAGATAAACGGGAAATAGTAGAATATATTCAAGGTGTACAGAAATCACAGGCTGGAACGTTGGAAGATGTACTGAAGAAAATTTGGCAGAGAAATGAAGACGCAGGAGACAAAATGTTTGAAACTGATGCACAGCTCCACCTATCGATGAACGCCGTAACATCAGGCGTCTGCTACCTTGATGTTACGGCGTTCGGCGAGAGGTGGAGCTGTGCATTCAGATTAAAAATGCCGTTCCGGCGATAACCTCGCAGGCTCGATATACATTGATCGCTTACAGCAGCCGTACTGACGAAGGGTTTATTCGACCAAAAACTAACGTTAGTCTACGGAGGTTAACGTTAGATAAATTTGTGATTCGCGAAGTAAGATTCTTAAAAAAACGAAAAATTATACGAAGAGAGTTTATTCGACTAAATTACAATAAAATGACTAAAAAACTACAACTTCCTATATATATAGTGTAAATATGCTGACTTATAAAATATAGAGTACAGTAAGCCGATTCGCTACTATAACTCGTTCAATGCATGTCAAGCTTGTTATGTCAAAGACATAATATTGTTGGAGATCTCAACGAGTGAGAATGGGAAAAGAATAAAAAAAGAACAAGGTGGGAGAGTAAACAAGGACACCTTTTTCTTCTTCTGGTGAACGCAAACGCAACGGCTTATAGAAACCATCAAAGTCCTCTTAAAATTTGTCAGACGACGACTAAGGAAGAATGGATAAAAGCAACGTTCAGGTGCGGATATATGAACAAATTATTATTGGATGAGAAATGTGGCTCCTGTGGTAAAGGACATTAGGAACATTGGATAAGGATTTGTAAAAAAAAGATCGGGATGAAGAATTGAAGACAGTGCCGAAATCTGCGTCTAGTCTAAGGAACGGGTTGCGACATGCTTTTGTTTTGAATGTTAGAAGACCTTGCAGACGTTATCCATCTGTACTAAATATAATAATCATATAAAGTACATAATTTTACAATTTGTGTCCTTATATGTCGACACCTTTCGGTCTCAGACTATTATTATTATTATACGGAGTGTCTCCGAAAGGTCTGTACAAAATAATAACACATATTCGTGAGGCCAAAATAGAACGATTTAACCCAACTTACCTCTATTCAAAGTCGTTTAGCCGCTAGAGGGATACAAATTTCCTGAAAAGAAATCGTTTTTTCGAGAAAACTTTATCACGCTTTTCGCGATTAGGACCAAATTTGGTATGTGGATTTGTACTGAAAGAAAGCATTAATTGGCATGTTATTTCCTCTTCTGCCTGTTTTGTAAGTGGTCAAAAAATGGTCATCCACATCTTAAGAAGCTCATACTTTTTTTGTTATTTGATGAATACTTTTGAAACTTTTTTTGCTTATAGACACATATGTTACCTACACATTTCTTGTCTCTTGCTCCATTTCGTCATTTCTCATAGTTTAGGCAGAAAAAAATAATAACCCTCAACACGAACTAGAAATTTTAATTAAATCAACGAAAAAATTCACAACAAATGTTCGAATATACCGCCTTCTGAATGAATGCAAAGATTAACACGTCGTAAAAATTTGAACTGGACCCTTCTCATCATTTCGACATCGTTTTTTAGAGTGTCTACTGCAGGAATTATGGCAACGCATCCAAAATGCAGTAGACACTCTAAGAAACGATGTCGAAATGATGAGAAGAATCCAGTTCAATTTTTTACGACGTGTTAATATTAGCAATCATGCAGAAGGCGGTATATTCTCGAACATTTGTTGTGAATTTTTTCGTTGATTTAATTAAAATTTCTAGTTTGTGTTGAGGGTTATTTTCTACCTAAACTATGAGAAATGACGAAATGGAGCAAGAGACAAGAAATGTAGGTAACTTATGTGCCTATCAGCAAAAAAAGTTTCAAAAGTATTCATCTAATAACAAAAAAATTATGAGCTTCTTAAGATGTGGATGACCATTTTTTGACCACTTAAAAAACCCGCAAAAGAGAAAATAACATGTCAAATAATGCTTTCTTTTAGTACAAATCCACATACCAAATTTGGTCCCAATCGCGATAAGCGTTAGAAAGTTTTCTCAAAAAAAAAACGATTTCTTTTCAGGACATTTGCATCCCTCTAGCGGCTAAACGAAGCAACTTTGAATAGAGGTAAGTTGGGTTAAATCGTCCTATTTTGGCCTCAGGAATATGTGTTATTAATTTGTACAGACCTTTCGGGGATACCCCGTATACATGGTCTTTACTAAACATGCAGCAAAAATTCGGGCGGTTATTCCTTAGCCTATTTTAAAATTTTTTGTTCTAAGATGATTTTCGGATAGACGCTTTATTTCGAAGATACAGGGGATAATAGTTCGAAAAGTCCATTAGTTTAATCGTAGATTTCATACGTTGTAGATTATGTTTCTATTGCTATGTTTCATTTTCATTTAATAAATTGATTGATTGATTGATTGATTGATTTTCTGTCTTTGAATGTTTTTAAAATTGATTGCGTCTAGTATTTTCCTTTGATAATTAAACTTTTGTTAGTGAAGTTATCTAATATGAATCGCTGTACGAACGCCGAGATGACTAATATGCATTTTATGTATGGAATCTTTATATGTAATAGTAAGTAATAAAGTATTGTTTTTTTTTCCCGAAAAGCCTTTATCGTCCTACATCTTCGAAACAAAACATCTTTTCGAAAATATCCTAGGACAAAAAAATCTTAAAATAGCCCAAGGAATAACCCCCTTGAATTTTTGCCCCGTGTTTCGTAAACAACCTGTATATCTTATAATTTACATTCGTTAATGACTTTGACTTTGCCGTCATACATAAAAATATTTCATAAAAAATTATAGGAATTTATTACCGCATAACTGCAATAAGTAGTCCGAAATAGGATCAACTTGAAGTATGCTCGATTCATTTCCAAACCTCCACAGACTACGGAACCCCACTCTTATAGATATGAAATTAATGTAAACATGATTGGAAAAGTAAGCCATTTTTATACTTGATACTTTTTACGTAAAACGTTACCTCGATGGTTACAAAATGTTCTCCGTTTTACGCTCCGCAGGTTTTACGAATTTAAATTTCATAAAATTTTTATTCGAATGCAAATGTTTTGCATTTGAAATTTTTTGAAACTTTGTTCGCGCTTTTCGCTTGGGCTTTATATCCTTCGATATGCGGATAGTTTTATTGCCGGGATGCAGTCATGGAGTTGCGGATTGCGCGGCATTTTAGTAAATTATGTATATTCATTGGGTATGCTGGGCTGGGAACAGAGGTTCGATTATATCCTCGTAAAATGTCTCAAAATTTGAAGCGATTTGAATACGTTATCTTATCGATTTCTGTAATATGTAGGTAATATGTGTAATATATAGGAAATTTTAAAATGTTTTTAAAATAAATTCTAGATGAAAATATTTATGCACGTCAGTAAAATTTTATATAGTTAATGAAGTTGGATTGGATTCTCAGCCCCTTAGGGCATGAAGTATGCACATGTTTATTTGTCTAAGCTCCGTATTAACGACACTACACAAGTAGGTGAATATCTGTACGTTTTATGAATTTCTGTACGTTTTATGAATTTCTACCTTCTAACTTTATCTCAACCTCCCTGAAAGTGTTTATCTTCATTAATATTGTTTTCGTGTTATTTATCCTTAATGACATCTTCGTTTCCTTCACTTTTTTTGCATTTGCTGTCTCTTTTCGGTTAATAGACAGATGTCGCCAGCAAAGTGTAGGTCCTCCAGGTGGGTCTTTCCAGTGTATACCTGTTTTCTTAGTAACTCCCTTCATTACATAACACTGGTTTACAAATTAAAAAAAAAATTGTGTGCATTATTAGGTGCCACTATATTTTACTTGTGTACGTTGGCCCACCAAACTCGAAAATTGCATTAATTTTTTTTGTATGGATACGTTTTCGAGATATGAAGTTTTTAATTTTTCTTGGTTTTTTTCGGAGGTAGCTTGACTATTTGAAGCATATCTCGAGTTAGGAACGTCCAATCTCGCCGTCCGGCAGATCAAATTGAAGATAATCGAATCACAAATAAATGTTACTAATATTGTTTTTCAGTCGCTTCAGTAGTTTCACTGCAATGGCACATCATATGACAAAAAAAAAATTTTTTTTTGGCCGAAATCAAAATCGATAATTCAATCTATCGCCGACAAAAAGTATAAATCTTGGACATATAACCAGTTTCTTGTTTTTTACGTAGAGTTTGCACTTTTACAAAGAGAAAAAGGTATTTAGGATGAAAATCTATGAGGAAATGCCGAAGTTATGATCAATTATATGTGAAAGCACCAAAATTCAATTTTTTCTCTATTTTTGTATTTTTGTATTTTTCCCTTATTTATAGCGTATAACTACGTTTATTTTTATTGTACTCTATCAGTATTGTCCTTTGTATAGTTTGGAATCAGTTTCTCTTATGAGGAACCAGACATAATCTCCCGTCATTCCCTCATCCTAAAATCCCTGGTAGCGCTGCTCAATGGTCATTTCTTGGTGGAATCTCTCACCATGCTGGTCGCTAATGTCACAAAGATTCTCCGTGAGGGGGGGGAGATCGGGTGAGACTGGAGAAATGAATCTTCAGAGATATACTTACGCCTGTTGGAAAAATAAAAAAAAAAATAAATGACATATAATTATTTTTTTCCCGGAGAATCTCGGTGACATTAGTGACGAGCATGGTGAGAGGTTCCACCGAGAAATAAAAACACTGAGCGGCGCTACCAGGGATTTTGGGATTAGGGAATGATGGGAGATTATATCTGGTGCCTCATTATGAGAAACGGATTCCAAAATAAACAAAAGAAAAAGCAGGAGCCAAAATTATATCTAATAAATCTCATATTATATTGAAAGAGTACAATGAAAATAAATGGAATGAACAAAACTACATTATATGCTATAAAAATACAAAAATTGAGAAAAAATTGAATTTTGGTGCTTTCACATATAATTGATCATAACTTCGGCATTTTTACATAGATTTTCATCGTAAATACTTTTTCTCTTCGTAAAAGTGCAAACTCTACGTAAAAAACAAGAAACTGGTTATATTTCCACGATTTATACTTTTTATCGGCGATAGATTGAATTATCGATTTTGATTTCGGCCAAAAAAAATTTTTTTTTGTTATATGATGGCCCATTGCACTGAAACTACTGAAGCGACTGAAAAACAATATTAGTAACATTTATTTGTGATTCGATTATCTTCAATTTGATCTGCCGAACGGCGAGATTGGACGTTCCTAACTCGAGATATGCTTCAAATAATCAAGCTACCTCCGAAAAAAACCAAGAAAAAATTAAAAACTTCATATCTCGAAAACGTATCCATATAAAAAAAAATTAATGCAATTTTCGAGTTTGGAGGGCCAAAGTACACAAGAAAAATGTAGTGGCACCTAGTGCACAAAATGGCTGTAAACTAGTGTAATCAATTAGGAACAAAGTTGGGGATAGAATGCAGTCCTGTCTGATTTCTTGTCCTATTGATATCTTCCTTGTTAGTGTTCCTTCATCATATTAATGAATTTCTTCGGAATTCCATAACTTTCTACTATTTTCCACATCCTGTCCTGATTCGTTGAAGCATGAGTCTTCCAACTACCCAAAATGCTTATAATAAACTTCGAACTACTTCAGCAAACAGATATAATAATTTGACAATTACGTCAGACTAACATTACGATTTCCGTAAACTCGATCTCGTGTTTATATCAAAGCAAGCGTAAGTTTATCCAACTTGTTTTTTGTCGTCAAACTTTGTTTTCCATAATTTCAGACAACGTTATGGACGTTAACTTAGCTTAATGCAATTATGCAAAACGCGGATGTGATATACATTTATGTTTACAACATGATGATGGCAAACTTTGGAGTTCCGGCGTGAAATTAACGTAGGAGTTCTCCACAGAGTTTATGGCGAACTATTTAAGGGGACATACATCTAGTACTTATACGAATGACCATTTGTTTCTGGACATATACACCAAAGTAAGCGAATCTGTTAGAGTTATGACCAGAAGTGATGTTTGTATTTCTTGACAATTGTCATTTGTATTGTGGACGTAAATTCTAGCCAAGATAATTTGTTCGTTTATTATCATAAAAGTGTATTTTTTTTATGAAATGCGTTGATGAGGAAAATATGGACGGAGTTTTTTTTAAGTCAAAATTCATTATTTCCAAATAGGTTTGAATACATAATTGATATTATTACACATTAAACGATAAATTGAGAAAATCAGTATTTTATAAACATTCCGATTGTGACTTTTAATCATTTGTCTTGCTTTATTTGTTTTAAAACAAAAATTCATTTTCAATGTGATATAAAATACGATCATATATCAATGACAAGGAAACGGAATTAATGGACAGAGATTTGGTAAAAAGAAAAATTGCCTTAATTCGTTTCTTTCTATCTTTGACAAACAACATTTTAAATCCGCGTTGCGCGTTGTCTCGTAAACGCGGCGGATCTAAAATTCCCGGACTGTAACTTTTTTGAACTATTTTACATTTTCTATGAATAGTTCATATTACTGTGTTATTTCCCAATGGAATTAAATTTAAATTAACATAAACAAATTGGAAAATGACAACAATAAACTAAACAGTTAGATACAATGTAGATAAACATAATTTATTTTGAAAATATTATTAAATATGAATTATTTATAAATTAATCGAAGTAAGAAGAAGAATTGATGCATGATGGTAACTAGTTGAAGGAATGCATTTCGTAATATTCTGAGATGTAAAATCTTGAAATTTATTTGTCCATCATTCTGAAACCAAAAATGTAATTAATTGGTTGCATAATTTAAATTGCATGAGTGCTCCGTTTCAAAGCTACAATTAGCCACTTTAAATTTCGTCAACGAGGGAGCCGTATTTTGGTTTTTATAGAAATAGTTTTCGTTAATAATTTTAACTATAAAGGACGAACGCAATTTAGTAACACCAGTCGTATTGTGACTCACCTTCCGAAAGGAATAAAACCGGGAAGAACTGCTGCCAGTTGGTTTGTGCTTCAGAAGTGATCTCCGAGTGTGTTAGTACTCCGATTAGTAGTGAGTGAGGATACTTAACACTAATTGGGTGAGTTGATTTATAATTGTATTAATCAATTCTATAACACAAATGAATTATGGTTGTAAAAATATTTTTGAAGTTGTTTAAATATTTTAAAACAATATTATTTTTTTTTGTAAACACAATTAAGAACAATAATTCATGAAGGATTGTATCATGTAATAATAATTTAATATTAAATGTTAAACTTACGGTTTATAGTCGTGTTTATTTCCAAACGTTACACCTACGTTTAACCAAGTTGAGGTTATATGGTTTTGACACAACTTCATGTAACTGAAAGTAAATATTGGATTAACTGCTGTTTGGTTAATGATTATCAATTGTACACATAACAATACTTACTTTGAAGTAAATTTTGATTTCTATTATCAAAATAAATAGTTGCGTCGATTGTCACTTCATATCATGCACTTTCATTGATGTGAAGTTGCAAGTGGTACCAACATTTAATTTTAATATATACGTGACACTAGAATACATGACCAGTTGCTGATATAATTATAGATTAAGATTAATTATTTAATTTTTTTTTTAAAGGTTAAGTTTAAACCTGTAAATAATTTAGTTAGTTTAATGTATTTATTTATTTAATAATTTGTTTGTTTTATTGAACATATTCACATATTTAAATCTTATTCCAATACAAATAATTATATAATATGCAGTGGTAAAAATTAATAAAAATAAAATTAAATGGAAACAATAAACAAATATCACAGCAATATGTAAAAACGATGCGAATATAACATCTTTGTTAATTTCGTTTCAAACGAATGAAGATAATCAATAAACGTTTAAATAAAATATCGTTTATAATTTGATAATTTTTCAAACGCCTTTACTATGACAGAACTATTTATCTGAACTTGTCTAGTCATTTTAAATTATTTTTCTTAAATAAATTCTATTTTTAATTACAATTCAAATCGATGATTAACATTAATTTTCTCTTCTAATTACATATTTTTATATTTGGATTAGTTGAAAATTTCTTTCAAAATTCCCATATAATTTTTTCATGTGAAGCGCAATATAAGTGGAACAACACCTTTGATCAAATCGAAATTAATAAGACGTACGACGCAAATTGAATTTTAGAGTGCTTTTAGGTTCGTCTAAGAAAGTTTTAATAAACTTGCGGAGCCATTCAATCTCATTCAATCAGCATGCTTGTGAGTATATGGAATGTCGAGAAATGTAAACAAGTGGCACAGAAAATTGTCTATTCATACACTCATGAGAATGTACGACATTTGCGAATTTGCAGCTAATTCAATCGAGCTGAAATGAATAGGATCTTAACAAATTAAATCTTGCATGAAATATTCTCAAGGGGATTGACAAGTCGGAACGCTTGATGCGTGAAAATTCACAAATACTTGTGTGCTTCCTATGAATTATATTTTAAGTATGTAAATTTGGTTTAATGGCTTTGAAATTAAATTCGTGTATAATTATAAACAAGTAATTACCATCATAAATTAGTATATTTTTTGAGCTTTCCATAAGTTCTACATGAAAGCTCAAAAGGCATTTATTTTAATAGCAATCTTTAATCAATAACGAAAATATACTTATTTGCAAGGAATTTATTCAATATACAAAATGCTGCTGCAATAAAATACAAAACGCTTTTAAGGTGCATCTCCAGCTCTGTACGGGAGTCTCATTAGATCTCCACTACATAAAATGTCATTAGCCAAAGGACTGGTCTCAAGTTTCTAGGTAAGTACGGGTTGGCATATGTACACATTTTCATGTAATTTGATAAGAAAAAGAAGCAGAATTTCTTTTTCTTGTACGGTGGAAGCTAAATTTCTGTGGAAACTTTTCAATTTTTAAACATTCTAATTGATCGAGATTTAAATTGGATTTTTAATTATAATTTATAATTAATAATTTATATAAAAGTTAAGTATTTAATTTTAAAATTATTAGAAATATTTACGCATACTTATCTTTCTTAGCTAACATTCTTTCTATAAATGATGAATTTGAAACGTTATGAAGGATGATAGGGGTGGACTATAAGTGTTAAAAAAATGAAAAATTAAATACAAATATGTATATTGTTGTATGGTAAATAGGATACCAAAATTAATGAGAATCTAACCACGTATTTAATTTTTCCCTGATAATTTTAGTTTCTCTGTCTTGGATTATTATGCGATTTATTTATTTATCGAAAATGAGGTAACATTATTCAAAAAAATTAATCAAATATACACAATTCTCTATTAAAAAAAATTTAAGTTTACTGTTAATTTTCGCATATGCAAATTACAGGATGTGAACAGAACGTAGAAATTATTTTTATTCTACTGCTACCCCTCTTTAATTAAGTTTAACTGAGGAAGTGTGCCAAATGTGCCATTAGCACAAATGAAGGTTTCTGCGTGAGAGTGGTATTTAAAAAATAAAAATAAATTAGACCAACTAGAAAAATAAATTAAATTGGTTAGTTACAAAATGAGAGACGATGAAAATGTGAAAATAACAAATTGTAAGTTGTGCATTATTTTGAATGCAGTTCTCATTATAGAATAAAAAATGAATTAAAATGACGGTTTCGGATTTAGTCATCATCTGTAAACACTAATAACAATTAAGATTGTCCTATTAGTCGACGTCGTAAATATTATTTCCAAATTTCGATGTTTTCATAGGGAATTTCGATAACCATAAAAGATACAAAAAAATCACTTTACGTCCTCGATCGCTTTTTTTTGAGAAAAATTCAATGGTTGAAAACCAAAGTTGGCTATCGTCTTTTGTTTCTGAGTTATGCGCAAAAATTCGATTTTTTCAGTTTTATGGCTGTATCTTGCTTATTTGGAAAAATGAAGGAAAATAATGTCCACGTTCTTGAGGCAATTGTTTGATAAGAATGCAGTGGCATTGTTAGTTTTTTGAAAAAGTTCTCCAAATTATTATATTATATTATAATGTTTTGAATGGAACTCGTACTGTGGTTTTCCTTTTCAACAATATGCATTTTTGAAAAATCTGTATGAAAATTAAAAATTGACTATACATGTTATGTAGGCTGTACCAACTAAGATGGAAAGTTCAATTGCTCCGTTATTAATAGTAATTCAGTTCTGAAACTTTGTACGTATTGATAATTCAAATTTCTCTATCAACTAAAAATTTGTACAAAGATGGCCGACTTCCGGTTATACCGGAAGTCGGCACAAACTTTCTTATTTTAAATACAACACCCTATTTTTTATTATCTTTTTGGATTGTTCATAAAAAATAAGTTTATTAAACACATACTTGGTCTTAGTGGCACGGTTTCGGAGTTATTCGACTTTGTTTGAAAAAAACGACTCTTGCCGTGTTTTCGGAAATTTGAAGTATCTCCGGAACTAATGTGCGAAGAGAGCTGCGGTTTTCACCATTCGATTTATTAAGATGCATTTTATTCCTCAATGCGAATTGAAACAATTCGGTTCATTAAAACGTGAAATAAGAACGTTGGAAGTTCAGACTTTTCAATCATGGCTAACGTGATTTTTTTAAATGCAACACTATATTAATTATGGTATCATCGGATAGAAAATCTCATTCCCTTTCACCTTTATTAATACATGTTGGCATCTACAAATAATAGTTTTGTAGTTATTTCCGTTTTTTTC
>JAFFZR010020198.1:0-19789 GCA_018397195.1 Lethrus apterus | reverse complement strand
TGGAAGGGCGCCAGGGTATTTGGGAGGCGATAGGAGTGGGGAGGAAGAGAGCAGGATAGCGAGGTTTAGGTGCGGAAACGAGGAGAAGGGGAACAAGTACTGGATGGGGGAGGAATACAGAAGGTGCAGGTTGTGTGGAAAAGGGAAAGACACATGGGAGCACTGGATGGTGGAGTGCGATGGAGGATGGGACAATGAGGTGAGGAGTAGGGGGAAAAAATGGAGAATCTGCTTCAGCGAGACGGGGAAGGGAGAGGAGTTATTAAAAGTAGTCAAGGAAAAAATCGGAAAGTAAATGAGAAATTATATACTAGATATGCCAAATAAAGGTCTTTTTTTTTTTTAAATACTTGTCAATGTCTGTCCACATACTACTTTCTCTAAGTGTACCTATTTAATATCGTTTTGTTCATAAAGCTTCACGTTTACACAGTTCAGTTTAAAATAATAAATAATATCGGCCATAACGCGTGGTGGTTTCTTTACTAAATGACAAATTTTGTAAAATTGTTTTTGATTTTTAAAGAATTCCTATGCTTTTCTGCAAAATCTTTGGATTATAATTTTTCCAGAAATTGTTTGAGGCAAGCGCTCGCTAAGTTTAAGGATTTTGTCATATAAGTTATTAGTTCACTGGAAAATTTCTTCTCTAAAACCGAATTAAATATTATAATATAATAAATAATTTGTTACTCTGTATAGATAGATTCTAATGTGGCCTAGAGAGGTATATAAATTTAATTTGAATACTTAACAGTTTGGAGATTAACAATTTTTAGGTTCATGATTTAAAGGTGTCGTTATCTGGAATTGTTTGTTTTTAGTTCTAGTTTAAACTGGTTGTTTAAGGTATGACTGGTCTAGAGGCTTAGTTGCTAGGCTACTAATCTCAAGGACTAGGAATCAAATCTTAGTAGGAAATTGGAAATTTATATCACAGATTTAAGTTGTTTCTGACTTTGATGTATTGATTAGGTTTTTCACATTTTCGTAATCCTTGTAGCGAAAGCTATAATAGGCTTTAACATTTGTAAGATGATCGTGGCCGCAACCAGTCTCTCCTCTCAGTCCTGATAAGTTATTTTAACGAGCATAATGAGAGGGAAAACAAGGAAAAAAGTACTCTGCATTTCTTCTTATTTATTTCTTCCTTCTGCACTGAGATTGTTTGCTTTGTCTTGACTTTTTCCCTTCTACCACTTCTCCCAAGTTCGAAGAACTTAACTGAAAGGGATTTGGTTGCCAATTTCCTTACAATCGGCCGCCGCATGCGTCAGTCGTAATCCGGCAGCCGTCAAGCACTGCCTCTCTGTTTTCTTATATCATTTCCTAACATGCGTTTGCCGCATGCGTTAGCCGTTTGACGCAGAGAGTCGCAGACGCTATATGCATATTTTATGAAGAAATGTAAACTCGTATAATGGTTGGCGCGTAATAATGAATGCATCAAATGTAGTTTTCTTGCAATAAATGCGGACTAATTAATATTGGAATAATACTTTCGTTCCTTCTTTCTTTGAAAATACAATTCACTTTCAATTTCTTTCATCGATAAACATTTGCAATATTTCCCCATCTTCAATGTCTTCTAAAAAATTGCAAGTAATCATTTTTACTACTTTTAATGAATTGTGTGCCGTTCAGTGTTGAAGGCAGCACACGACTGACGCATGTAAGCAAATAGCAATCATTTTTACTAGTTTTAATGAATTGTGTGCCGTTTAGTGTTGAAGGCAGCATACGACTGACGCATGTAAGGAAATAGTCAACATGTCAAATCGTACATGCGGCGACCGCTTCTAAGGAAATGTACCTTTAAAGATGTTAAAGTCTATTTCAGCATACGGTGCAAGGATTCTGGAAACGTGGAAAACCTAACGAGAATAGTCGGTCGGAAGGTTAATTCAGAAACATTGTGATCTGTGATATAAATTTACGATGTCCCCCATTAAGACTTGAACCTACTACTTTTAATTTTGGTTGCATATTATAATTATTTAAAAAAAAAAATTGTCTCGGGGCATAAGTTATATTTCAGTTCAAAATGTAATAGAGCATTTCCTGTATTGGACTAGATTTTCATTATCACTTTTAACTACTCACCCTTTATTTTTATCCCCTTATCCACAATACGTTTTTGTTTTAAATGTTCCAATTCATTCTTCCTTTGATTCGTTGATTCTGTTAAGCTTTTCATTTTCTTACAAACAAAATATGTACGACTAAAATATATCACGCATATAAATTTGTTTGTTAAATTATAAACTCTAAACCTGTTTTTGTCTATCTGGTATGAAGTGTAAGTTGTTAATAAATAGTTACGAATGGTAATGTACGATGCTTACCGAACACTAAACAAAGTAAAGAAAATCTGTCGAATAACTATAATTAGAAGTGCATTAAGCGTATGAATAATGATTTAGTTACGTTAGAAAAGCTGGGATAAATGTGATTGTACTATTTTAAACAGAATATATAATTTGACTTGTAAATAAACCATAAATAAGTTTAAACACACGTTTGCGTTTAAATAACGAACAAGGTGTTATGAACATTGTGTTTTATCTAAACCTAAATTGCTGATAGAGCAAGAGTGTAACTTTTACTGCGAGATCTAGACATTTACATCTAAATTTTACGGGTAATTATCACAACTAAATTTACTTGTATATATAATAAAATAATATATATAGAATTATTATACAGATGTGTAATCTGTATAATAATTCTATATACAGTGTGGTGATAAAGTTTGGAACAAAATTCATAAGCGTTCTATAATGATTTTAAGAAAATCGCTCGGACAGGTCAATTTTTGTTTTTGAAATGCCGTCTTCTGACGTTAATTTTTTTGGAATGACGTCATTTGTTTTTGCACAATGACGTCATCATAATTTTTTTTAAATGACAACCCCTATTAAAAACAGAAGAAAAACTTCTGTTTTTAATAGACCTTCTTACTACTTAAACGGTGATGTAAAACAATTGGTACCTTACATAACAATTTTTTTGAATAAATGACATTTAAATTTTTTTTTTAAACAAAAATTTTAATTTTTTGAAGAATAGTTTTTATGTAAATAATTAATTCGGTAATCACCACTTAAACATCAAGGAGGTCTATCAAAAGCAAAAGAAAAAAATGAGAGGTGTCATTTAAAAAAATCGATAATGACGTCATTGCACCTTAAAGCTTCACTCTTCATCTTAGATACATAAATTACTGTTATTTGCTTTAATTTAGAATGTTTACGAGTATTATTTCTACTAAATTATAACCACTGACGATCTGAAGTAAATGTGTCATTTATTCAAAAAAATTGTTATGTGAGGTACCAATTTTTTTACATCACCGTTTAAGTAGTAAGAAGGTCTATTAAAAACAGAGGAAAAAAGTGGGGGTTGTCATTTAAAAAAAATTATGATGACGTCATTGTGCAAAAACAAATGACGTCATTCCAAAAAAAGTAACGTCAGAAGACGGCATTTTAAAAACAAAAATTGACCTGTCCGAGTGATTTTCTTAAAAACATTATAAAACGGTTTTATGCATTTTGTTCCAAACTTTATCACCACACTGTATATTGACTTTGCATAATAATGAGTCCACAAATCAGAATTTTGTCGGGCAAAATTATGCACCGTTATACCAACAATACCGACAAATTTTAGACGAGCCCCATCAAAGGGACCAATTAAAAGAAGCTATAGGAAAAAAATGTAAAGAAAGACTACAAAGACAGGAAACAAAGCTGTGTAGTAGCCAAAGGGTGATAAGGGAAGAAAGAAAACTGCCTGGTGGACCAAAGAAGTAAAAGAAGGACTTAAGAAGAAAAACAAAAATGCAAAGAATATCTAAACAAAAGAAACGGGATAAGCCATAATAAATATAAACAAGAAAGACAAAAAGGGAAAACAATAATCAAAGAAAACAAACAAAAAGTTGGTGAAAAATTAACTCGTGCACATAAGGAAAATCAAAAGCTGTTTTGTGGAGCAATAAATGAGAAAACCAAAGTAAAGATATTAAGAAGTATTAAAAATAAAAATGGAGAAATACAAATAACTGAAGAAGATATAATGACAAAATGGAAAGACTATTTTAGAGAACTTTTAGAAGATAATCAACGACCAGATATACAACAAGAAATAATAACACATAATGGAGGAACTAGAAGACGCCATACAAAAAATAAAACTTGGGAAAGCACTAGGGCATGACGAAATAAAAAGAAAGGCTGAGATACAAAGTGAGAACACCAAAGAAGAACTTTTAGAAATAATGAGACAAGTAAATAAAGAAAAAAGGATACCTAATGATTGGACAATAGGGATCATAACACCGCTGGTATATAAATCAGAGGCTAGTATGGACTGTAGAAACTATAGAGGAATCACACTAACAGCTGGAAAACTATATACAAGGATATTAGAGAGAAGACTAAAAGAACAAACAAATAATACTTTAGAAGACAGTCAGACCGGGTTTAAGAAAAACAGAAGAATTCAAGACCACATATATAAGACAAAAAGCCATAAAAGTGAGCAAAGACATACACGTATGTTATATAGATATGGAAAAGGCCTTCGATAAGATAGTAAGAGAAGTTGTTTGGAAGATATTGACTAAGAGAGGAATAAAACAGAATGTAATTGAAAATATAAAGTGTCTATAAAGAAACACGGAAAGCTACGTAAGGAGACAAGAAATGAAAAATTCGAGAGATTTATCTATACATCGGGAGTGAAACAAGGATGAGCCCAGTAATGTTTAATATAGTTTTGGATGAGAATTTCAGAACTGCCAAAAAGATTAAGGGGCTCTAAAATAGGGAACTGGAACCCTGTAAAAATTACAAAAATGTGCTATGCGGATGACATGCTAGTATTAGTAGGAACGGAAGAGGACTGAACGTACAAAGATTTAACGAATAATTCAAAAAAACAATAAGAAAATTGATAAAGGAAAGACAAAATCCATGACAATAGGAGTGAATAAAACAAAACACGATATAACACTGGATGATGCAAAACTAGAGGAAGTGAGAACCTACAAATACCTTAGAGTAGTTATTAATAGCGAAGGAAATACGAACGACGAAATTAACGAAGGAATCATAAAAACTGGAAAACTATTCAACATCATCAAACACAACATATTAGGAAGGAAAGAAATATCGGAAAGGACGAAGGTTGAGGTAATAAGAAAAGCAGTCAAGCCTATACTTATACATAGTAGTGAATCCTGGGCAACAACAGAGAAACAAATTAAAAACTAACCAGTACTGAAATGCGGTTTTTAAGAAAAATTAAAGGAAAAACTAGAAAGGGTAAGATAAGAAACGGAACATATCGAAAGAATTTAACATTGACCCTGTAGAAACAAATATAAAATAAAGTCAACTGAGATGGCTAGATCACATACAAAGAATGGATCAAAAAAGACAAGTCAAGAAAGTATACGAAGCTAAAGAAATAGGAAAAAGAAGAAGAGAAAGATCTAGGAAGACGTGGCAGAAGGAAGTGAAATATTGAAATAGTGAAGTGAAAGGTGGAAGACATAAAGATAACGTGGACAGAGGTATCCCAGCTTGCAAAAGATATAGGTAAATGGAAAAATATATGGAGAAGCCTAAACCCAACAACACAGCCTTGCGCCGAAACACAGATGGGAAATCCGGATTAAGTATATATCAAAAAATATAAGACATTCCGTTTGAAAATAAATAGTTATGAACATTTGAAATTTTGCAGAATTGACAGTAAATTAAGAACACGCTTTATAATAATGTAAAGATTTAAATATATCCTTGAATATTACATCTGATCGGTTATGAAAATATTTTAAATATTTTTTGCTTCTTAAATTATCTATTTTTAATATCAAAATTCTAAATGTAAACATCTCATAAACCACTAACTTTTTGACCTAAGCCCATAATGAAACATTCCTAAAATTAAATGTAGAATCTAAAAATTAACTGTATGGGGAGTCCTATTGCAAAAATAAAACTAAGGTGCTATATACAGGTTGTTCAAATTGAACTCGGCAATATTGCCTACTTTGTTACTACTAAAGATACGATGTTGGTTAAATTGCCAAAGTAGTAGCGTTTTTTCTTCCAATTACGATGGTAAAATTTAAGAAACAATTGAACTTCGCTTTTTCGAGATATTTGTTTATGTAGCAGTCGGTAGAAAATGAAATTTTGCACAAAATCTTCTAATACTACTATAACCGAGAAATGAAAAACAAAAGAGCTACGACGATATTAATACAGTTCACCGCACATGGGATAACTTCGTTAGTAGAGAAGCTACGGTATTGGTCGATACATCAAAAATGTGTAGTTTTTTCTGCTGATTACAATGGCATACTCACAAAACAAAACAATTGCTAGTCGCATTTTCGAACGAACAAAAAAAAAATTATGAGACACCTGTAGGTATATTTTAATTCACAAAAAGTTAAATTTTACATAGAATACTCTTCTAATAATACAACCGTAAGATGAAAGGTCAAATTTTAATATAAAATAATAATAAGTAAATGAGTATCCAAGCAAGCAGTTCAAAAATGCGACTCGCAGTTGTTTGAGTATGCCATTGTAATCAATAGAAAAAACCAACACCATAGCTTCTCTACTAACGAAGTTATCCCATGTGCGGTGACCTGTATTAATATCCTCGTAGCTCTTTTGTTTTTCATTTTTGGCATATAGTAGCATAAGAAGATTTTGTGCAAAATTTCATTTTCTACCGACTACTACTAAATATCTAGGGTATTCCATTTAAAAAATGTTGTTTGATTTAATATGTCGAAAACGCGAAGTTCAATTGTTTTTAAAATTTTACCATCGTAATCGGAAGAAAAAACGTATCTTTAGTAGCAAAAAAGTTGGCAATAGTGCCGACTTCAATTTGAACAAGAAAGTATAAGATTTGAAACACACGCTCGACATTGCATTAAACGCTCACCTCCGCAGACTAACTTTAGTTTCTGGGCGATTAACCCATCGTTAGTACGGCTGCTGTGAGAGATCAATGCAAATCGAACCTATGGTTTTGTCGCCAAAACGACTTGAACTTCGTTCAGCTTGTTGCTATATATAAGTAACAAAACACTCTGTATAGTTATCAGTAATTTTATGTTTAGAATAGCAAACATGAAGCTTTTGCAATCAAATTTTTTTGTTAATGTGGAAGAACGACCGAGTTTTGCCGGACCTGAATAGATAAAATCATGCAGTAAAGCAAAATAAAAATTATCTTAAAATTTTAATACAACCCAATTTTTATAATATTTTTTCTTCTAGAACTATCGCTCAGAAAATATAAATTAACTTTATTTTTGTAGATTAATAATTTTCAATCAAACTCAAACGTTCATTATATGATGATGGGATAATGTTGCCCAGATTTTTTTTTAGTTGTGTGTCGAGCCAAATTTTAAAATTTGAAATAGGTCCTGATATTTTGACAGGTGATAGCTGACCTTAACCCGAATCCAAATCCGCAAAAACGACTGTGCCATCTTCATTTTAAATTTTCGAAAAATGTCATTTTTTTTATATTCGGTTATAAGTACGGTCCAGTGTCCATTTCAATATGTGTCGTTGAAAATCAACTTCCCTTGGCGGGAATAAAATGGAGTGTTGCAAAACAACCTTTATTGATGATAATTCGGCGTTATTGTCATATTTTACTCAAGATATTCAAATATTTTTTTCTGGCACACCCTTCAACATAGGACCGTCATATTTACATATTTGGGGTTGGGCTATTGTCATCTATTACCTGTTAAAATATCAGTACTTATTTCAGAATGAACCTGTATATACATTTTAATATAATCATTTGCACCAATTCTCTATTTATGTTACATTATTTTACTTGCAAAGTTGTCGCTGCATGTAAGGATTGCATAGAAATGTGTTAAACTGGCGACACTAGTGCAGCAATTTTAGTATGTAGGAAATTGCTAATCTCAACACCAACAACATATTTTCTAGAGCTTTTTTTAATCAACGTCTTTTCTTTTCCTATAAACTTAATAAGCATAATATAGGTGGCGTATCTTTAAAAAATATCACCAGTGTTTTGAATTTTCAATATTTTATGAATAATAAGAAGACTCTGCAACACATATTTATATGGGGTACAGTTCTTTCAATAACATTTAACAAAGTTAGCAGTTATAGAGCTTTCGATAACAGTTATGATATGGTATCCTAATGTGATTACCTGATTACATACAAAAAAACATACACACAAATGATTTCTTAAATTTTGAAATGAAGTTACAGACATTTACGTAAAAATGTTTCACCGACAGAAATACATTTGTTTGATAGATATTATTTAATTCAAATAATTAAATTAAAATGATAGTATTTTTAAAACAAACATATCCCACTCTTTCGGGAAACAATAAATTATTTATTTGACTCGGTGCAGTGTTATTTGTTTTGAGAAAATATATTTTAGTGTGCAGCCGTTTCTGAGATATCGCCTTATCACAATACTTTTAAAAAAATTCAGTCTTATATGATGCTTTTCCAGTCTTTTCTGTACTAAATTATTTCTTATTGCCTCATTATATGATGCTTTTGCAATCTTGTCTATACCAAATTATGTCTTATTCGGTCATTATTTCCATTCATACTTATCTCAATTATTAATTTCTTTGCCGATTTGTCTCTCAAGCCACCCAATATTATTAATTAATTCATATTTCACATTAATGTAGAGAAAATACTTCATTTCATTGGACTCAATACAATATTCTTTACTGAATATTATTTATTTTTCATCAAATTGTATTTTCCACATCTTGCATTGGCATTTGCATCTACTTCGCGTTCATAAAAACCAGATTAATCATTAATTTTATTACTTCCGCGTGAACGTCATTTAAAAATTTATAACGTTGACAATTTCTAAATCAGATAAAAAACATCCCCCTCGTTTGAGTGTATATAACGAGCCCCCTAGCGACCGATCTAGCAAGTTATAAATTACACACTTCTCGACTGGCGACAGCTGCTGCAAATGAATCAATTTACCGTACATTTTGTTACTTAATCTCATTATAAAAAGTACACTACAATATCTTGGTTATTTATAATAATAGACAAGTATGCCGCAACAACTTTAAATAGTAAATTTAGAATTATATAAAAATTATTGTATGCTACTCTCTATCTATCTCTTATCCTTATACATTTTTGGGTTGACAGCAGTAAATCAATTATTATTATTATTATTATTATTATTATTATTATTATTATTATTATATAATTTTGAAAACTGTTTTATAACAATTTATATAATTTTATGTACCTATATTGAATATAATTGAAAATTTGCATGGCGTTTCGTTCTTACTGGATAGACAATCACGACTCATAGTTCATGAAATTGCTAAATGTTACGGCTTATTACATTTGTCATTAAGAGCGTCAATAATAACAAGAGTTTTTTTTCTACGTCACTTTATTATTTAAAACATTATCCCTAATATTAGAAATAAGAATGTTATACAGACTTCTTAAGTGAGGTATCGTTTCAGTATAAATTTTGAAATATTTATCAATAGATCTGGACATAAGTTTACTATCGAGCTTCTGGTACCGAGGTCGATGCTTCATTCTTTAAAAAGCTGAAATTAAAATGTATATGTTGGTTTTTTGAGATAATAGAAAATATATACTGTGTTTAATGCCGATCACTGGGTATAATATTAAACAATCTACTAAATAATAAATAAAAAATAGATAAAAAGTCCTGTGTAATGCCCATCATTTTGTGAAAAAATATTTTACCCAGAACTATCCTTAAAAAATATTATTTAGTAAAACTTTAAATTGTAAGTTTCCTTTGCCACTTTACAGAAAATCTAGTTGGCGGCTTGAAAATAGGAATTTTTGAAAGAAAGACTTAGTTCCGGACAATAAAGATTGCCACTAATTTTTGCCTGTTCAGTTTCAATTTTACTGATCTGAAGAAAGGAATTTTATGTTCGGTAGGTTGCAGGGTTGCAAAGGAAAATTTTCTGATTGTTTAATGCAAATTACTCAAGGATTAATGACTTTTCAGTCGAATTGTGAAGAAATTCCAACTCTTCTAAGTCATAACCCATTTAGGAGTAACAGATTGGACATATAGGTTTTCTCTACTTTATAAACGCCGCGCCGCGCCGTTATCGTTTTCTTGTTCTTCAAGCGAGGACTCCTGGTTACTGTTTTTGAAAAGGTTTGATCTGTTGAATCAGTTTTTTTTTAAATTCTAACTTGTTTCTAATTCGTCATATTATTTCCCTTGAAATATTGACTTTCTCTTTCAAAAAGTGGTTATAAAATAAATGGAAATGACGGCGGAAACAATATTTGGTGCACAATAAATGTATGTGTAGAATAACTGGCAATTAAGTGTAGTTATTGATTAAATCAGTTTTTACAAAGCTATATGCGGAAAGTTCAAAACTTTTGAAACGTCTTAAAGACGCGATTGTTGCACTTTAAAGCAGTTTATTTGCCTCTGTACAGCATATCAGTTTGTAGATACGTAAAAGCGAAACACGCAAACCAGCACTTTATATTTATAACCTTGAAAGTAATACGTACATTATCGTCTTGTCACACTTTTGCTCTTTATCAGTGCAATGCATCAGCTGCATGTGCATTTTAACGGTGCTAGGACTAGACATAGAAGAAAAGGAATGTAAATGTCCGCATATTGCTTTGCTGATGCCATGGCGGTTAAAATTATATTAATACGTAGAAAACAAGTCATGACAAATTGTTGATGTCAAATAAATGTAGAGTTAACTGAAATTTAAATTACTTCGAGGTTTTAAACTCGTGGGCATATTTTAAATATTTATTTATTTGATGGATTTTCTTTCACAAACAGTATCTGTTACAGTAAATTGGTAAAGTTCAGAAGTCCATATGGAATTAAAATATTAAAGTGGTACATATGGCTGTTCATCCTTATATTTTTATTTTAAATGAGTTATTATTACATAAAAGAAAGAAAATGTAAATTTCTAATTTTAACGTATAATAAACGATGTGACAAATAAACAAGGATTTAAACTTTGACTAGCGCTGCTTTTCCCGAAAATTGCAAGATGTTTGACAACAAATTTAATAAGACTTATTATATTATTATTACATGAAATTGGTTTACTATCTTTTTCCTTATATACCAATTCTAGCAGCCATTGCTACAAGAATTGGCATTATTTGTTGGTAAAGAATCCGTTTGTTGGGAACTGATGACCAGAAAAGATTGAGAAAATCAACAGAGAAGTCTATTTTTAGGCCTTTGCCGATCTGAAATTCTGATTTATCGAGCATTCTCCTACACATTGTTCCAATGTACACAATTTGTACGTTTTTGAATGTTTAATCAACTACATACAAAATTTTCCATTATTTCTTATAATCGTATTGTTTAAATTTGAATTGATTGGACTCGTTATATACAGTCTGTTCACGGGAAAATAGCTAACTTTTTTTATTTAAAGAGATACAAACTTACAATTAGTTAAATGGACTAAGTTTAAGTACCTTTTGTAATGCGCATTTTGTGCAATAAATTATAAAACAAAAGAACATCGCGTTGTAAGTACAAGCATAACGATTATTTTTTAAAATAGAACACCAGTATATTTTTATATTTTTAAGCTGCTCTCGTTGCGTGCTATGATTAATTATAAGGCAATTTTCTCTAAAACCGCTATTAAAAGAGTTTTGGAGAAAATAATTTTGCAAATTTCATTATAATTATAATAGTGGTAAATAAATAATTTATAATACATGTCTTTTATTATTATTGATGTGAGATGCATAAGACATATTGGTGCAGTCCGAAGGGTGAAAAACATTTGTAAAACAACTTATTGCAAGAGGAGGATCGATAACAACAGTTGTTTTGCGTTTTGATTTTTATTATTTTATTACTTTATTTTTTAACTCTTTAACTAGCGATCCTAGAGAAAAATTGTCTATAGTTAATTATAGCAGGCAACGAGAGCAACTTAAAAATATACAGGTTGTTCAATTAAAAAAAAAAATCGTTATGCTTGTATCTTAACAACGCGATGTTCTTTTGTTATATAATTTATTGCGCGAAATGCGCATTGCAAGGTACTTAAACTTTTAGTCCATTTAACTAACTTGTATCTCTTTAAATAAAAAAGATAGCTATTGTAGAATGTTCCCGTGAACAGGCTGTATATCACGAGTCTAATCGATTCAAATTTAAAAAATGCGATAATAATAAATAAGGGATTTTGTATGTAGTTAGAACAATGTGTAGGATCTTAGAGAAAAATTGTTTTATAATTAATTATAGCAGGAAATCAGAGCAAAAATATAAAAATATACAGGGTGTTTGATTTAAAAAATTAATCCTTATGCTTGTATCTTAGCAACGCGATGTTCTTTTGTTTTATAATTCATTGCGTGAAATGCGCATTGCAAGGCACTTAAAATTTCTCCATTTAATTAATTTTGTATCTCTTTAAATAAAAAAGTTAGCTATTGTAGAATGTTCCCGTGAACTGACTAAAAAATCACTAACCAATTATCCAAACATGATTTTGTGTTATATCTACACATTTTATAGCATTTTGGTATAATGTATTTGCATTTATAAATTATGGGGAAAATAAAAAAATTTGAAAAAATGTGAACAGACTGTATAGCTTTTCGCAAAAATCGTCGGACAGATCAATGTTATTTGTTAAAAAATACATATTTTCATGTTAATTTAATTTTTCGAATTCCATTTATTTCTCAAGTGGACTTCATACGTCACCATTTCTTTTAATTATCAACCATGTACACGTGCCAAAGAGTGTTATTTTCGGTAAGGTGTAATTGTGTAAGTGGAGAAATGACATTTTTTTAAAGAAACTGTACGTCCTCCTGTAAGGTTTGCATATTTTATTATAAAAAACTTTATTTGACATCTTCCGGTTTTTAACCCCCTCCTATAAATATATATGTGCTTGTATCGGCTGTTTTTTATTTCTTATGTTTTCGTATCTGCTTTGCTTCTCAGTCTCAACTTCTTCTCGGCCACCCATTCCACATTTCAGTCACCTTCTGCAATTCTTACCACTTTTACTAGCACATTTCCTTTCTTCCTTCTTCCCATTTCGGTACTTTTGTTTTCATTGCTTCCTTCTTATGTAGTTTTTGGATGACCATTCCCACTAGTTAATCATCTTCGTCTCTCTTTTACGTACATCTCATACTTTATTACCCTTTTACACTTATCTACCGTCAATTTCCTTCACTTGGTTTCATGCAGCACAACTTATAATATTATTACTTTATTATAATTTATATGTTTATCTATTTGTGATGTTGCGAATCAAATGATTAAAAGTTTTTAAGCTTTCCATGTAACAATTACTTATTCTGTGTTGGTTGATATCTTGTGTATAGATAGTATCAAGCAAAAATACTCATTTAGCTACGTACCTATAGAAGGACGGAATTTATCTTATACTTAACAAAAAATGTAGGATTGTAATTTTTAGCAAGTGTACTTTTGAATGTGTGAATGAAAACTCTAATTTCCTTAGAAAATGTTTAAAATTAAAATAAATTGATTAAATGTATCAAATACGTAAATGCGAAAATGTATAATATACGTATACGATCAAGCGTGACACCGGCAATACACAACACCATGGCGAATGAGGGCGAAGAAGATAATGAAGTGCTGAGCGTAAGTTTAACAACAAAGTCGGATTATATTCCCACAGAAGTAATAATAAAAGCAAAAGAAGGGAAAACAATGAGCAATCAACATTTATATAAATTACTGTTTTAACCACATTTTTTTTTTGACAAGATTGTTTTAATACATCCGTGAAAAATAAAAATCAAAACGTGGCTTTAATGAATTTGAGAAAACACAAAACGTAATTATAAAACTTTAAATAAAGAATGCTGTTTGATTATAAGCTAAATAACAAAAAACAAAATTAGTAAATATGTTTTTTTGTAAATTATGTTACTATATTATCTTAGTCAGTGTTTCTCAAAATTTTAACATTTGGGGACTACTTCAATGGTATCAGTATAATCATAGACCATATGATTCTTAAATAGTCCAACAGATTATCAGTCACTTTGACGAGAAAAACGTATCATATATTTTTTATTCTAGTTTATATAGAACACTATACATGAATGAATGTGCCTTAAAAATACGGGTTTAATCAAAGTAAGCCGTTATTTCACAAATAATAATAATAATAAAATCTTTGATAGAAATACTTAACATTCCACATAACGAAAGCATTTACCAAAAACTTATGAAAGAGAGAAAGCTATGAATTCTAGTTGCTAGAGAAAATTATGCTTAATATTTTAACTATTGTTTATTGTATTTGTTGTGTGTTTTAGTAAAAAATTAAATTTTATATGCTGACTCTGTTAATATTTCTTAAACAACCTTTATGTGTGATGTTTAAATCGTTAAAAAAAATCGTTTGAGTTGGCTTATATTTCTGCTTCTTTCCATATTATAAGAAATTCAAGCAACTGAAACTCATTGTACCCGATAGAAACTCAAGAAAGAGACACAAAAAGTAGACATTTTGTTTTGTTTCTGCTTCTGTTTATAAATGTGTGCTCGCTTCAAAATAATGCATAGAATTGAATTGGTTACTACTTTCCAATTTTCTAAATAAAAATCAAAGAACAAAGACCATTTACGAAAAAAAGTATGTACAGCTTTAAAAAAAAAAAACCACAAAGAACAAAAATAATATACGAAAAAAATATATCTGCAAGTCTAGGGTTCGTTTCTACTTCGATTTGTTTCCATCAAGAAATTCAAGCAATTTGAAATAAAAAATAGCAAATCGAACCGAACCTAGTAGAGATAATGGGTTGGTGCCTGTTTATGTTCAACCAAAAATCCCAACACAAAAAAAAACATTATAGAAGAAAAAGCAACGATTTAAGATTAATTTGTGCTAAAAGTTGAGTTCTGTGTTGGCTTAAACTTATACTGTTGATTTCATCATCGTTTTAAGAAATTCAAGCAGATAAGTTGAGTGTAATCAATAGAAACTCAAAAAAAGACAAGAACGTTTTTTTTAATGACATACATTAATTAAGTATACTTCTTTGTTTTGTTTTTTCGCTTCTCCTTATAAATGTGTCCTGGTTTCAATATAATGCAGATGAGAACGAATTAGAACTGAATAAAAGAACAATTCAGTCTAAATTATCGCAGAATAATGCAAATGTAGAGGTAGATAAGAAGTAGAATTGGGTTGGTTACTGATTTTGCTTGCGTTCCAATTTCTTCTAAAAATAAAAAAAAAACAATTTACGAAAAAAATATGTAAGTCTTGGGTTGGTTTATACTTCGGGTTGTTTTCATTGTTATTTTATGAAATCCAAGACTTTGAAGTTTAAAAAACCCAACTCAACAGGTATTGGGTTGGTTTCTACATATAGTTAGCCAAAAATCCCGACCCGAAAAAAAAATTATAGAAGAAATATTTGGGACTAATTTGTGCTAAAAGTTGATGTTCTGGGTTTGCTGTTGGTTTCCATAATTTTTTTAAGAAATTCAAGCAGATGGACTCGAGAGAAATACAAAATACGTGGTGGATCAGAAAAATAGATTACTCAAAACAATTGAAAAGATTAAACAGGTAAATTATTTATGGCTAAAAATTAAAAATGTTATAGGTAATTAAGGTTTTGTTTGAGTAAGCTCAGTATTTGATCAGAATGTTACAAAGTGGCAATCCAACCCATGAAGCTGACGAATTTCCCACACAATATCATTGTACAAACATAAATAGCACTGATATTAAGTTGATACATGTTTAACATGATGATATTGTGTCTTTTTCATAATCTTAATTTTGTTGTTTCTTTGAATTTTGTTACCTGCATTTAATTTACGACCAACGACTTTCACAAATATATGGCGTTTGTTCCCAAACTTATGAAAAATTTAGTCCACACTTCTCTATTACGATGTTGCTCCCTAATATAATTCTTATGGCAATTCCAGATTCATTAAGCTTCTTATACTCGCATATCAAGTCTAATCATACCATAGGCAGAATGGTTGAATAAAATATAGTAAAATATAGATAAAGTTTTAATTCAAGAAAAACGTTTTTCTATTTTTTTCTATGTCTTTAATCTAAAGGTCTAATTTAAGGTTGTCTTAATGAGAGACATTGTAAATTTATATCAAAGATTTAAATTTACAATGTTTCTGACTTTCAAATTGGGTTTTCCACGTTTCCGTAATCTTTGCAGCTCAAATTAGGCTCTAAGATCTGTAGGACGGTCGTGGCCGCAAATCTTTCCCTCTCGTCCCAGTTAAGTTCTTCGAACTTGGGGCAAGTGGTGAGAGGGATTCAAGGGAAAAAATATGTATATTTAAACGAATTCTTTTTTGACCAATAAGTATTAGATTTTCTTCCTTCAAGAAATAAATAGATTTTAAGAAAATGCATTTCTCAAATTGATAAAATATCTTGGGCAATAAAATAAATACTTAAAACAAGAATTTTACCAATGTATGTATAATAGACCACTTTACATTTTCAGCATCCACTTTTAAATTTTATTTATCTTCCTGTTTATTGGTTTTATAACATTAAATTTTCTTTGAATTATTAATTGTAATATTGTGTAAGCGGCTCTCGGACTACTTGTTAGCCTGCTGCGTCACAATTTGATAATCACTTGCCTTTAGTCCGTGAGTATCAAGAAATTTAAAAAAATAGTATAGAAAAAGAAGTTAGTATTATGAACTGTAAATGTATTAAAAATAAAATAGGTGATGAAATAAATAAATGGAGTAACAAAATAAGATATAATACCAAATGTTAGAGTGGAATGCTTTCAAAAAATATATAGAAATAGAAAATAAAAATAAGAAATGGAGAATAAAAATAAAAACAAGTGTCGTA
This sequence comes from Lethrus apterus, assembly GCA_018397195.1. Classification (NCBI taxonomy): domain Eukaryota; kingdom Metazoa; phylum Arthropoda; class Insecta; order Coleoptera; family Geotrupidae; genus Lethrus; species Lethrus apterus. The sequence continues at coordinate 2,811 of JAFFZR010020198.1, read as the reverse complement.
TGACGAGACATATCGAAGATTTAAAATGAATTTTGTAGAAAAAAGTCATTCGCTGTAGAAAATTTCACTCAGTTTTATATGAATTAGATTAGATAAAAAATAAAGCTTTTTATACACTAGGGCCCGTATTCATGAACTTCGCTATTATAATATGTAGATTTTATTAAACTTGCTACTAAATCACTAGTTAAATTCAAAATGCAAATTCACCAAACATGGTTAAGATTTAACTGCAGTTAAATCACGCAACTAAAATAATCCTCAAATATTTTCATATGATGAAAATTTACTTTTAAGGCTACTTAGATAGACAAAATGACTATATAAATGAATAACATGATGTCAAGAAACAATATCATACTAATTTTGATCATATAATTCTAAAAAATCAAACAAAAACATTAATTATTTTATTTAACCTGAGATTAAATTAAAAATCACAACTTGTTTGGTGAAACGTCAGTTAATTTTAATTTAAAGATTTTATTTAATCGGTAGTTAGTAAACTAAAGATTTAACTAGCCTTGGTGAATACGAGCCTAAAAGATTTTTAATTTTCAATTAAAAAATATTGTGTAGTAGTTGCAAATATGAAAGTGGTTTCTTATTTCTCGAACATATCTAAATATGACCATAGACAAAGGTAATTAAAAATCGAAGAACATGAAGACAGCGAATACAAATATTGTGTGCAAAATTTATTTATGAAAAAGAATGAAAAGCGGCCATCAAAATTGGGCTCAACTAGAAAATCGATGAATATTTTAGCCTATAAAATCAATTTTACAAAATAGTTAAGAATATGAATTATTTTGCGGTGTTTGCGTTATGAATTTAAAGAATTAGTTTAGTTTTTTATTCATGTTTAATATCAAATTCTAGGCTGTAGGATTAGTGTAATACTGAAATAAAAAAGTATAATTTAAAACTTTTTAAATATGTCATTATCTCATTTATGTATCAGTTGTTGAAATTCAATTGAATGCAGATCAAAGTTTATTTAATAGAAGTGGCTTCTGTTTGATGAAATGAATTCTAATTACAAATGTCAAAAGTTATTAAGAAAAAAAGAACAATAACATTGTTTCAGCCCGTTCGAAATTTGAGTTTGAGATTATTGTCTCAACCTATTCTATCTATAGCCATCATTTTTAACCTTCATTTATTAAATCAATTTATTAAATGAAATGAAATCGACAAACTTGAATAAAAAATTCATTAAAATTGTAATTAATAAAATATATTTTAAAATGATAATTTTCAATAATTTTCCTAAACTATGAATGAAGTAAAAGTTGAAAAACAACTGTTTAAAGTTTACAGTTTGTATAAGTTAAAACCAATTTAAAATAATTATTACAATAAATAGATAAATTTTAATGTAAATAATAAATAATAATAAAATCATTGAACTTACCTCGTTATAAGACGGTAATGGTGAGTAATCAGAATAAGTGGGTACGTTATACAGCATAATTAAACCAGTAGTAAAAACAATTATAAACACTATAAATAAATTTTAACAAAAGTCAATAAAACTCTTTTAAAATTAAGACAGCTCCGATGTAAACAAACAATAAATCCATCAGTCGTTAAAGTCATTAATAAACTATCGAAACGAAAATAAATGTTCCGAAATAAATATCAGGAATGCAAAGAAATGGGCGAATTGTTTCAAAAGGACACCCACCAAAGCCTGTCACTCACGTTATATCATAAAGAGGCCGAATTTAAATGTGAAATTAAATACATCGACACTCGTAATAACAGCATTAAATACACAATTAAATTACAAGTGCGGGTAACATAACTTGCAATTTAGTTCACTTCCAGTGTTCGGAGCGCCACCGTTTCAGGCGGAAGACATTCAAACTAACATATAAATAGAGGGGATGATGAAGGTATTGAACCTGTAAAGGTGGAGCTTAAAACAGATGGAAACACTCCTTTCTGTACAGGCGATACGCCTTATAGGAGTGGCTTTATTTTAGGGTCCTTAGACTTTTTTTTAACACAGGGGATTTCAACTTCCGAAAGCTTTTTGAAGTAAAAAGAACTGTCGTCTGAAAATGTTTATTTCTTGAATACCTTCGCTAAACTTAGCTAAAAAGCTTCAATAAATTTACGTACATACATGTATAAAATATATTTATAGTTAGATTTAAAGCTAAAACGCGCATATTGAAGTGATAGTAGAATCTTGATGTGATAGTAGAATCTCAGCTGAATTATGGAATAATTGCTTGGGGTGCTGCCTATAAAGATCACCTGAAGCTTGAAGTTGTTCAGAAATGGATATTATTAAAATATTGAATAATAGAATAACTTACCCAAGACAAATCTACTGTGTCGCTCTTCTATTACATCAAAAAAGAAAGAAATTTGGTAATAAAATGATAAATCATAATTATGGAACAAGGTATAGGGAACAAGGTTCGTTTGAAATGCCAAGAGTAGGTAAAACTTTTACTCAAAGGCAGTTTAATTATCTAGGTATTTACAACATTTTGCCAACTGAAATTAAAAAATTAATAACTTTAAACTTTTTAAAAATGTAATAAAAAATGGATAATATCTCAACCGAGACTTAAGATACATCAATTGATGACATTAAAAATACTTATCACGTACAAATGAATGAATGAATCACTTAGGAATCTCTTTAACTTCTGCCTCCTTTTACCTGAATAATTTTTATGCGTTTCTACGACCGAATTCTTTGTTAAAGTTATTATTATTGCTTATTTATTTATTATGTAATGCAGGATGATTTAAATTAATGCTGTTTACTTATAGGTACCTATATATTTG